>JAHPZR010052395.1:0-22185 GCA_019787425.1 Platygyra sinensis
CTTCACCTTCACTTTCACCTTCACCTTCACCATCACCTTAACCGGCTCTCATTCTCACTCTCACTCTCTTTCTCACTCTCACACTCACTCTCACTTTTACTATCACCTTCACTCTCACTTTTACTATTACTTTCATTATCACTTTTACTAGCACCTTCACTATCACTTTTGCTAGCACCTTCACTACCACTCAGTTTACTAGCACCTTCACTGTCACTTTTATTAGCACCTTCACTGTCACTTTTATTAGCACCTTCACTATCACTTTTATTAGCACCTTCACTATCACTTTTATTAACACCTTCACTGTCACTTTTACTAGCACCTTCACTATCACTTTTACTAGCACCTTCACTATCACTTTTACTAGCACCTTCACTATCACTTTTACTAGCACCTTCACTATCACTTTTACTAGCACCTTCACTATCACTTTTACTAGCACCTTCACTATCACTTTTACTAGCACCTTCACTATCACTTTTACTAGCACCTTCACTATCACTTTTACTAGCACCTTCACTATCACTTTTACTAGCACCTTCACTATCACTTTTACTAGCACCTTCACTATCACTTTTACTAGCACCTTCACTATCACTTTTACTAGCACCTTCACTATCACTTTTACTAGCACCTTCACTATCACTTTTACTAGCACCTTCACTATCACTTTTACTAGCACCTTCACTATCACTTTTACTAGCACCTTCACTATCACTTTTACTAGCACCTTCACTATCACTTTTACTAGCACCTTCACTATCACTTTTACTAGCAGCTTCACTATCACTTTTACTAACACCTTCATTATCACTTTTACTAGCACTTTCACTATCACTTTTACTAGCACTTTCACTATCACTTTTACTAGCACCTTCACTATCACTTTTACTAGCACCTTCACTATCACTTTTACTAGCACCTTCATTATCACTTTTACTAGCACTTTCACTATCACTTTTACTAGCACCTTCACTATCACTTTTACTAGCAGCTTCACTATCACTTTTACTAGCACCTTCACTATCACTTTTACTAGCACCTTCACTATCACTTTTATTAGCACCTTCACTATCACTTTTACTAGCACCTTCACTATCACTTTTACTAGCACTTTCACTTTCACTTTCACTTTCATTGTCGTTGTCGTTGTCGTTGTCATTACCATTGCATTGCCATTGCCATCATTGCTATTATTATGACTATTATGATAATTATCATAATGATCATTATTATCATCATTTCATTTTTAACAAAAACATACTCGAAATATTATATGAAGTAGAGCAATGGTTAATTTTCTTTTCGTCAAGATGTGGATCTGCACAACCCACTGGCGATTAACGCACGACGAACGTCATACGTTCGTGGCAGCGTTTTTTCTTGGGGATTACCTCTGCTGGTTGTTGTGATCTGTGTGGCTTTGCAGATGACGAACACTGGGAATGTTCGTTATGGTAAGTTTCTTATTGTACAGTATATTGGAAAAACCTCAACCTGCCAACGGGCTCTAGTGTTTGAGTTTCGCACTCAAATGCTGCTAGCTTAGACTAGCTCGTCGCTTTGGCGCGCTAGCGAGTTCACGATTTTCAAATGACGCGCACTGTATGGTGGAACGCAAGACGTGGGGGGGGGGGGGCGGGGGGGAGGCGGGAATGCGCGTCCCTCCTTGTCTCGGGCAATTTCCTCGCGGCTTCGCCGTTCACATTTCCAGCCCAAACACGAGAGACTGCTCGCAGGTTGGAGCGGCCTCCAACTTTCCGTCGGGTTCTAGCTCTTGCCGGGGAAGTAGCGTTTCATTCTTGAGCAAGACACTACTCTAGTAGTAGTAGTAGTAGTAGTAGTAGTAGTAGTAAATCTTTATTTATCCACGGTACAAAATTCGTCAGCTTTAAAAATACCTAATACTAATATAATAAAAATATTTAAATATAATAAAAATATTTAACTAAAAAAGCTGCTTTCCACGAATGCCGTGCCTTACAGTTCTTTGAGTAATCGTTTAAATTGCCCAAGGGACTCTGCTTCCCTTAAGTTACAAGGAAGACTGTTCCAGAGAATGGCGCCACTATAGCTGAAGCTGTTTTTGTAATAGTTTGTGCGCGGTAATGGAACATTAAGTTTATTTTCAGAGTCCCTTAGGTTATATGCGACTTCTCGCCTTTCAAATCTAGAACTAAGATAGTTTGGAGCCAACCCGTGCAGAGACCTGTAAACCATCGTAGCTCTTTGAAATTGTTGCTGGCAAGCTAGATTTTTCCACCCTAGAAATTTGAAAAGGTGACCAGCATCTACGTCATAGCTTGAGTAGGTCAAAACACGGGCTGCTCTGTTTTGTAGCTTTTGAACCTTATTCCGTAAGGTTATCCCACAGTTTCCCCAAACAATGTTGCAATAATCAAAGTGTGGCTGTATTAAAGCTTGATATGTTAGTTGTAAGGTCGCCTGAGGGACAAGGTGCCTTATTCGTTTTATGGCCCAATACCAGAAGCGACTTTCTTTGTTACTTTCTCGATATGGCCATTCCAATCAAGTCTGTCATCGATGGTCACTCCAAGTGATTTTGCAGTAGTGACCTGGCTAACTGGCTACGTCACTCATTCTAGGTGCATCATCATAGGTGAGCACACGAGGACAACAAAATGCTGGTGTGAGAACCCTTGCCCCCAGGCGCTGCTTACTAAAATAAACAGAAATAGCCTTGGCTTTAATTTCATCATCATCCACATCATCATTTATTTGCCTTATTAACATAAAAAGAGAAGGAGTAATTTTACAACAATGGCGAGGAGACCTCAAGAAACCACTAGGCTTATAACAGAGGCCACATGACGTCACTATCCAGGATTTTTCTTACGAGGGGGAGCGCCTCTAAGGAAAGACGTCACTGACCGGTGAAGTAAACAAATTTTAAAAGCGAATACGAAGAAGAAGGCTTCATCTCGGGGGTTTTAAAGGTGAAAAAACTAGATAAAGAAGTAATCGATATTGGGAGAGAGTTCCTCATGATATAGTCATTGGATCTAGGAATATCGAAGAAGACTCTGCTCGAAGGTTAGGTTTTCGAGAAGTAGGCGGTAGGCCGATCGCGCAAAATTTCAGAGTGCCTCTCCTCCTTCGGATAATGGCGAAGAAACGCCACACTTAAGCATTTCTTTTCTAAATAGTCTCGCTTTATTTCATCCACTGTACTTGTGGTGGGGATGCATCTAACAAACATTTGATCTTGCAGGTAATGAAGATGGCTGCCAGTTGTCTCTTCCAGCTCGTACTTTTGCCGTGGCTTTTCCTGTTTCTGCGATGCTTGTTTTCAACATCTTTGCCGTAATCCGCACAGTTGTTACCATCAGACAGCAAGATCAGGTATGGACTCTGGAGTACATTTTAGTTTTTGGAAATTTACTTACGCTTTCTCTCTGTTAATATCCGTCCTAATACTTTTTTAACATTGTATCACGGCTTACTTAGATAGAACGCTGACCTTTGAATTGCGAGAACTAAATGCAATCTTGGCGTTAATTTTGTGTTCCTTGGCATTTCCTCTCACATTGCTTCTCCTTATGCCGGTCCATAGGAGTACGCTGGGGTGGTAGTTAAGACGACACGAATTGCTCAACTTCATAATGAAAAAGGACAATTATGGCCATTATTTTTAAAGTTGTCGAAGCTTGTGTTTGTAGTAATTTCTTCAGTGCGGTAAACCTTTCTTTTGTCTTTGTGGAAGGGAAATATGCCTTCTTCTAACCAGAGAAGCCTACCTCTGATTGTGCTTAAATTGACAGTTGTCATGGGGATTACCTGGATCCTGGGATTTGTGTTGGGTTTCTATCCCACTCCATATTTGGAATATCCATTCGTCATCATCAACAGCTGTCAAGGTACGTTTTGTGGTCCAGGCCCCTCAACTCAGTCATTCACTCGGTATATATAGAGTCAGATCTCTCCAGGTTAATTGAATTCAGAGTCTTGTCATGTGATATCAATTGCAAATTCAGACTTGACTGTCTATCTGAGCGACTGCACATAGCAGCCGTGGCGTAAAGTTTTAGACCAAAGCTAACCTCGTTCCCAGACTCCCTCTAACGACTAGAAAATGATCTCTAGTCTTTCTATTTTTGGCTGATCAGATCGTTTACAGTATTTCATTTGCGGTCCTTTGCATCATTATGTTCATCTCTCTAACGACAAGGAAGGCAAAGCAGAGAGAGCCTAGGATCGAGGTTAACTAAAAGCGTGTTGGGAGTCTCTACTTCACAATTGCAGCGGCACTGCGCGATTTTTACGATCTTGATAGTTTTGATTCCTTTGGTTTATTTTGCTATCTTAATCCACAGACGGCCTCCATGCATATGAAAAGCGGTTTTGATTTCTTTTTTAGAATTGTATTCTGTTATTGTAGATAGGAAGAGAGGTAGTTAGTTGATTATCATAACTGTATAGACTGATGGAAAAACCGCGCATAAATAAAGTTATCGTATCGTATCGTCGGTACAAAGCGATGGGAGAGGGATGTTGAATGTGTTAGGTTGGGGTTCATGCCATCCCGAGAGGGTTTTTTTAGGATATTGAAAAACAATTCCGAGGGTAAGAAAGTATTTTTCTAAAGTTTTCTACGATTTGACGGGATTTTGACACAGTTAGCTGAGCATTGACCATCATTTTGTACTTCAAATATTTCTAAACCATTTCTCTTTAATCAACAGGTTTCCTGATCTGCGTCTCATTTGTGTTCAAGAAACGAGTCTTTACTTTGTACAAGCAGAGATTCAGGACTGCTACCAATCCTGAACCCGCAGCAGAGACTGGGTCGGCTCCACAGCATTCTTAAACCTTGCCAGGGTAGACTGAGGGATCTCTTGTCAAACTATATAGCTTGGTGTCGGTTGTGAAAATTTGCAAGATTTCTAGTTACGTAGAGAAATTCCGTTTAAAAATTCGCTTCTGATCTTTGAAATTGGCTGGAAACCTTAACGTTTCATTCCTGATAAAATTTCGCTTGCGCTGTCAATTTAGAAGTGATTTTCAATGTATTTCAACAAGCACTCGATAGGATTCACCGACAAGTTGCTTCACAGCCAGGCTATCTTCCTGTAAAAATATAATGCCATTCGCTGTTAATTAACAAGCGGTTTAATGAATGTATCAATGTATTTGTTTTAGAGCTATAGTAGTAACTGTTAAAATAGTTGATTCCATAAGGGAAGTAGATAAACTGTATGTGTCATAGTCATTAAAACAGGTCGCTGTTTGACCCATCAGAAGGTTTTGGTTCTGTCTCTCAACCGTTTCCCTCTAAACCCAACTTTTCAGTCAACTCTTAATCCAAGCTCTTTGGCTGTTCAACCCAGACACTTTCGCCGGCATTTAATTTCTCAAATGTTTGAGTAGTCATTTGCATATGTTCGCTTATGCTAGTACCCGGAAAAGAGGAAGGTCGACGGGCAAATTTTGAGTGTTCCGACTTGCAATTGGCTAATTTTCAATGCAAAACTTTCCACCCAAAGCGACAGATCCTGAAAATGAAATTAAAAAGTAAATGCATTTGAACGAAAGGTTTCCCTTTTTAACGCCATCTTAGAAATGGCATTCGCTCCAAATCCTTAGCCCTTTTCACGGTTAACTCTGCTCATTTGCATTACAATAAAATCTAGCATGTACGTGAGGCCATTCGG
Organism: Platygyra sinensis; assembly: GCA_019787425.1. Lineage (NCBI taxonomy): Eukaryota > Metazoa > Cnidaria > Anthozoa > Scleractinia > Merulinidae > Platygyra > Platygyra sinensis. The sequence goes on from JAHPZR010052395.1 coordinate 5,676, forward strand.
GATATTTTGCAGTCTTAGCCCGAAATTGCCTCGCATCCACGTTGGATTACATTTTAATGCAAATGAGAAAAACTAAACGTGAAAAGGCTATTGATTGATTATTTCAATACAATTAGCTACCTGATTCAATCCAATAGTAGTGGGCATTAAATGACCGGTAACCAATCAGGAGTCGAGAAAGACAATAGGCTATTGTTTAGAGAACAATGGATGACTGGATGATATTGTTTTCCAAATCCAAAGATGGCGGCGGTTTTTTCAACCAATCAGGAGCCGAATTAAGGATTCAAGATGGCGGCATCGGCTCGGACACCCTAAGCAGTGAAACCTGGGAACCAGGCCCTAAGTTCTCATAGGAAGGAGGATGAACGCAGGAGTCCGTTTTGGGCGGGAAATTGCCAACCAACCTCGACATAGGACTGGGATCGGTCTCTCATAGTTCCATGGCGACACAAATCGGTAAAAATCGATACTTACAGTGAACTGTGGTCCTAAACGACAGACGTCTACCTGGAAAGCGGCCATAAAGAAGACCGAGAGAATAGGCCTTTTGCAACAAACAATCACATGGTACAAAATCCGCCATGCTGGAGGGCAAGCTCATTATTATTCCCGCAGTGGGACATTAAAAGCTTGACTGGTTGAGGTCTCTTTGTTTTAAAGTCCCAGTGCGGGAATAATAATGAGCTTGCCCTCCAGCATGGCGGATTTTGTACCATGCGATCGTTTGTTGCAAAAGGCCTATTGTGTTCGACTGAGCTTAGATAGGGTGGTGCAAAGCATGGTGGAACATTAACCTCATCGGAAACCAATCAGAGAATAGATGACAACCACCTGCAGCAGTATTCTTTGTTTCATGTAATGTCATCATTTTCCAAAATTACAAATTAGCAATCCGTCTGGCGTTTTAGTGTCATCAGACATAAGACCTCATCAAAACTTGGCGTTTTACGACGTTTAAGCTCGATAGGTTTCCTCATTTCTTATAGCGGACATTTGAATTTCCAAGTTTATGCGTTGCGTGACATTAAATGGCGGTCCGAGAAGGATCACGCGTAGGTCAAAAAAGCAGTTATCGCTTACGTTTTTGGTAACTGAACAGTTCTTGCACTAGAAGAAGTAATACTTTCAATGTCTCAGAACTCTAGAGTAATAATTTTTCGTTTCAGTGGCAATCTCAATGACAGATGTTTCTGTTAGTTTCCGGCCGCCATGATGGTGCTCCTCGAAAGGGCACCAACATGGCGTCTGCATACAAAGCTCTATAAATTTAGGTGAAACTGTTTACCGAAAAACGCGGCAATGAAAAACCGCACAGACCTAAATCGCGGCGATGTTTTCCGTCTATCATTTACCTATCATATACCTGATTCTTGACTTAATTTATTGAATGGTTACGATTTTTATTTTCGGTAGACCCATTTGCCTCACTTTCATGCTAGGATTTTAATGCGATGCATCCAACTGTGACTCATAAAAAAACGATAAGTAAACAATCCCATTCCCTACCTTTCTCGAACTCATTAATTATTCATGCAGCTCTTTCCCAACCAGAGCATCTTATTCTTTCAGGTGGATGGGTTCAGAAACCACAGCGTGTTTGGAAAATAATTTCAAAGACGGATGCAAATTTTCTTAATCTGCATATTGATCAAACAAGAAAAGCACATGACCATAGAGAACTTTATTTTGTTTAATCACACTTTTAAAGCTGACGTTAAATATAACGGTACAGTTATTTAACTTCCCAAAACAGAAAGGCTATTAATTCTTTTCCTAAATTTAAATTCTTGCTCGATAGTAGCGACCTCCTCTTTGGTTTGCTTTCAACCTTGACTTTAGAAATGCCCAGTTCTGTTGCGTACTAATTAACTATCTACCAGTGTATATGCATTTAACAGACTAATGCACACGTTACCTCGGAATAGCACTGGCCACACACTTTTTCTCTTCTTCGCTCGTTTTAGGAGGGCTAAATTTGGACTCTGCCATTTTACTTTGCAAAGCAACGTGTTCGCTCAGAACTAACAAACACCTAGGAAAACAACGTGACATCAGTTGATGAATTGTCACAGAGCAGCAATTAGGTGATAGGATCATGCACATCATGCAAATTTTATCGAGGATCATGTACATTTCACGTCTCAGATTACAGATATAATATTTGAATTGAGAAAACTTATTCAAATGCTAATTTAAACTAATTTTCTTTGTTGGAGAAGTAATAGGCCACGTTCGATATATCAATATTCTAACATGGCTCCGAGGCTTTCAGGTCAAACTTGTATGTTTGGTGTTGTTTTCTTTGTATCGAAGTCTCTTTTGGGAATTGAGGAACAAAAGAAACTTGAAAATTTGCAATTTTGACCCGAAAGCCTCGGAGCCATGCTTGAATATTGATATATCGAACGTGGCCTAGTTCAAAAACTCATGCTTCAGGTCTCACCAGGTTTCCAAATGCCTCGGAAACAATAAAACCAACTGTTCAAGTTGCCAGTTCAAGAAATGTTCAACTGTTTCTTGCGTTTGGAAACCTGATGAGACCCTCGCACTTCATTTTTGAAATAGTACTTCAAAATTCTGCGAATCAACTATTCATGAAAAACTACAAGAATTTTTTCAGTCTCACCGACACACCTATTCATCAACGCTTTCAAAGCGCGCGGTATTCTGAATAAGCATAATGACATGAATGCACACCGCAATTTGATTATTCGCTAAGTGCTGATTATAATCTTCAGTGAAGGGTAAATTTACTTCAGCACTTTCGATCTCCAAGTATGGCACTCAACCTAGATAATGGAGAACGACAAAGAGCTCGAATTCTTTATTTACAAGCATCTTTGGAAGTGGGTAGAGATCTCTCTTTTCCCAACAACTCGTTACTGGATAGTACGTCTATCTCCCGGCGGGGGGGGGTGTTCTCCTATAGGCATATAGCCGTATGTGCGTGCCCCAAAGGGATGGTGTTTACACCGTTTTCGGTCATCAAATAGCACGGTACAATTTTTGGCTGATTTTGGCCATTTTACACAAAAGGTACCAATCAAACCTAGGGTCATGGTTTTAAGTCACCACCACACCCCCCACTTTACTCTCATAGCCTCAATATGCCCCGAGGTTGTCGGCAAAGATTTTTTTTTTTTTTTTTAGCAAGAAGAGTGAGAGATTAGACCAAAACTTCATGGCAAGAATGCCGGAGGAACATATCAGACACTTTAAGAAGTGGTAAGTAAGATTTCTAGACATTCTCTGAAGACGTCAGGTCGTGCCTGACGAAATACTGAAAATATTTAACAAGTTAACCCAACCATACGGTCAGACTTTCTGAGTTCAAGTTCTCCTTTACGATTTATAAGCGTTTTGTGGCAAGTTTGCGAACGTCGCTAGCATTGCAAAATAACTTTGTCCTCAATTAAACCAAAAACATATGAGCCGGTAAATGCTATGTATCAATATAAATATTAATCTTGAGACGCCCCCGGAATCAGAGAGTTTCAATCTTCGTCCGTCTTTATGTCTTTTGTCTTTTGTCTTTTCGTCCGTCTTTTTAAAACCGCTGGACCTAGCAGCAGGCTTGTAACATGTACCCATGATCTGCCCCAGGGAGAGATGATCTGCGCCCTTTGCACGATCCGGTCACATGGTACGGGATTAATTATGCTGGGACGCAAGCTACACAGTGGGATGTACAAAACAAAGGAACTCGTACGGCAGTCCAGCTCAACTTGCCTTTGTACGTTTTCCAAAGTCCCACTGTGTAACTTGCGCCGCAGCATAATTAATTCTGTGCCATGTTGACCGGATCGTGAAAAGGGCCTATTGATAAATTGCTTTTGTAAAACATTTCAGAAAACAGTCCTAAGAAACTGATACGCGCGCTGATTGATTAAAAATCGCCGTGTGTTTCTACAACTCGACAGAGGCACAGAATTAGGACGGGCTGTTGACGTAATGATGTTGCGAGCAAAGAGAATTTATATTTTGATAACCAAATCGCTCTCCCAAACTTCAAGTTGTGTTTCTATTAAACAATAAGTTTATGAGCTCGAGATTTCTACCGCACATAGACTGAAATCGAGAGCGAATAATTTAATTGTTTTAGTATAAATCTACTAGTCTTTCAAAACTTTATGTAATTAGGGACCTTCAGATCGGAGGACGAGGACGAGGACGACGTAGAGTACAGTTACGAGGTTGTCGTTTCTGAGCACGCCGCCCCTGTAACACTGTCGGCCTCGTCGGCCTCCAAAACCTTGTGCGCAATGCTCAAGTACGGAAAACTCGTACTCTGTAGTTCGTCTCGTTCTCCGATCTAAGGTTCTTATAAATCCTCTTCAGAGACACTTCGAAGAAGTCAAGAAACGGCCGTAATTTTGAGGGCGCACGGCTACACTACCACTATCTATCAGACTGAATAAACGGCGAGTAGCGGAGCCAAACAGAGAACGGCATTCGTGATAGAACGCTAGTAGTTATACTAAACCTCGACGTAAATACGGAGAACATGTTTTCTATGGAAGCAGGGACAATTTAAGAACTAAAAACTCCTCCTCTTTCTCGAATTGATCGAAAACTAGAAGTTGCTCAGAATGCAAAAAGTTGCATGATATGAAAAAATTACATGCGGAATCTTTGTACATTTCTTTGCAGCCCTTTGAAAAAGCAACAACAATTGCCGATTACGTTCTAATTCGCTTCGCTCAGACGAGCGTGAATTTCTCAGTTACCTTTAAAATTCCCGTAATGTAAATAAATCAGAACAAGGAATATGATAGGATGCTTGCAAGCGGATCTAAATAAAAACATATTTTTGTTGGCAATACTTTATAGAAACTCTGTACTCTCCTAAGCTGGTATTGGAGAAGAATAATTAAAACGCTCAATAATATTACAAACGTAAATACTTGGTGACTTATTCAATCAATTTTTCAAGGCTTCTCTTACTCTTTTCTTAAATACCCTACGCACCAGTTCATATGCAACTTGGGGAGCTGAACACAATTTGCAAAAACTTTGATTTCTAACCTATTTTCAGATATCCACCCTCAATTTTAAAGAAAACTTTCTGCAAGCACTTTTTTAAAACTTTTTGTATTAGCGATGTAATAAGCCCAAGCTCTAAAGGAGGGCGTATCAAAAACGTATCAAACTGTAGAAGGGGATTGGTCGTAGTCCTGAATCTCTGCTTGTACAAAGTAAAGACTCGTTTCCTGAACACAGATGCGATGCAAGGAAACCTGATGATTAAAGAAAGAATGCGGTTTAGAGAGAAATATTTAAAACACAAAATGCAGGGTCAATGCTCGGCCAACTGTGTCGAGACCCCGTCAAACCAAAGAAAACTTTATCATAATTCGTTACCCTCAGAATTTTTTTTTTCAAAATCCTGAAAACAACCTTTGGTGATGGCATCAACCTCAACCAAACACACCAACCTTGGTCTATCCGCGGGTTGCTAGTAAATCCCAAAACGTGGAGTCAATTTCTCGTTGCTCAAAAGTTGGTCAAAAAAAGTTCACAAGTTCCTCTTTACACCAAACTTCGCTCAAAAGCTGCTCAAAAATACAGCAACAAATTTTTGGTGTTCTCTTCTTTTATTGGTCTGATGGAAAAAATAGGCAAATTCTACAACAAAAGTAAGATTTCTAAGCATTTTTGTGCAATTTCGCGGCGTAACCCAGCGTTGCTAAATACCTTTGTCCTCTGTGGAACAAACTGCAAAGATAAAATAACTGACAGCTAAGCTACCCGGGAATAGGAGCAACAAACAAAAACGAATAACGAGCCATTACAAACATAGCGCTGTGAGCAGTTTAAACTTTTCAAGTTGTTTAGCGGATCGTTACGACTGAATTCCTCCACTGACTTTCATTAAGTCAAATACGAAGGTTGTAAAAACAAGACTTGCAGTAAAAATAAAACACGGTATAGTTTAATCATACAACAACCCATTTTTATAGGCGTTCTTGCGCATAATAAAAAAAACATCGATCGCTGAATTCACCTTAGATTCTTATAAATAAGGAAAAGTAGCCAACCTTGAAGATAATGAAGCGCTTTAACAGAAACTGTTTTACTATATAAACACCAACTATATTTCAAGTGCTCTTTTGCACCAAAACATGATATCTTCACACGTGTAAAGATCACTGTTGGAATAAACCAAGACCTAAGGTCTTCGTTTTTTTTTACGCCACTTTTAAGTTTTTGAAGCAGCAAGTTTTTTTTTTATCTCGTGAAGTCAGGACACCGTAAGGCCAAACCTTTCTGCGTATTGTTCCGTTCACCTTCACTTGTTTTGTTATTTTGGTTTAGCTATTATTTTCTTATTACTAATTTTCCTCTTTTTCTTGGTTTATATGTAGTACCGTTACGTAGTGCAAAAGTTATAATAGGTTTTTGGTACACGACTACGCGTGACTCTCGGTTACAAAATGGTCCTTGAGGCGTTGAGAGTTGCTAAAAGAAAACATGTTATAAAAAATGACAACGGCCGCTGGCAGAAAAATTAATAAATGAAAGGCTTGCCTGTCTTTAGTACTTGACAACTAATATCAGATTGAAGATTGCGTACACGGGTTGAAGATTTTGAGTTCTTTTTAGTGGTTGTGGAAATTTTTGAATCGAAATGTAAAAAGCAAGTCGCAGGAAATCAAATTGTTCCTATTTCTGTCGCAGCTCAAAAGATTTTAACCTAGAAACAGAAAAGAAGAAATTTCTTTACAAACCGGGGACTTAATTGCAAGGGAATCATACTCTTCCTTTCATGGGTCTGTAAAAGTGCATTTTAATTTATGAGGTGTAAATTTAGACTTTTAATCTATAACAATATTCTCATTCGACCAACACACGTTTTGTTCCATACAAAAAAAACTATATTTCACGATTGCTAAAGTTTTATGAAAGGCGACTAATTCCTATTTCACTATTTGCTATCAAAGAAAATTCTCAAATTTGGTTGGCTACTGACAAACAGTACTTCCGCAAGGTTTGAAATAGGTACACGTCAAATACATGCAGATTCTATGGTCAAAGGAATGGCCTTGGTGGAAGGATGTAAAGGTGCAAGGATTTATGCAATGCAGCTGGGTATGACTATAGAAATCGAAAAAATAAAAAGGAAATTACAAAAAAGACACCCACACGGAGACCAAAGTTACAAAGACGTACTGATTAGATTTCGCCGTCACTCTAAAACCTAGCGCCGTTAATCACAATGTCATCGTCGTTATTTCCTTCCCAAGAGACCATTCCCGTTTTTATTTTCGGCCCTAGACGATCTCTCTTCAGTTCATCTCGCGATTCCTCGCCAGTAGAAGTGTTTCAATCAAGGCGTCGCCGTGACTGAGGAACTGCCCTGTTACGTAACATTCATTCCTGCAAGGTAAATGTTTACTCTGGGGTAATGGCAGTTCTAAGTTTCTTATTACAAGTCACCAATCTCCAGTAACCAAGGAGTAACCTGGGTTTTACATTTTCATGCCGAAAAATGAACGAGCAAGCTGCAGGGGCACCCAACGACACTTTCGGAAAAAATATCTGTTCGGAAGACGATTTGAGATCTAGAATTTTCGGAACATTTGTTGTAAAATTACTTACTTGCCTGCCTCTCCTAGGATTTTCGAACATCTAATAAAATGGTAAAATTGCCCATTTTCAACGGATTTTTACCCTAAAAAGGTCACCTAGAATTTTCGCGAGCCTTTTTTCTGGCTGAAATTTTCGAACAGGTAAGGTTTGATCCCTATAATTTTCGGATCACTGGACTTTCAGCTAGGAAATCCGAACAGATGAAAAATTTATAGGGGATAAAAATATGCTCACATTCACCGTTTAAATACTAAAACACGTTTAAACAATGCTATGTTTAAGTGGTTTTGAAACTATATTCTCGTTGGGTGCCCCTTAAGCTGTCGAAATTTTGTATGCGACCACGAGAAGTTTGCACAAAAGATTGCTTAAAATCGTATTATCTTCTAAAATAGAAAATATTGTACTGGCGAAATCCAAAAACATGTAACTCTTCTAGAGAAAAAAAAACAAAACGTTTGAAACGAAAGTTAAATGGAAAATGTCTGTAAGCGTACGACATTATTAAAGATTGAATTGACAAGAAGATCCGAAAACCGCGGCAGGTCAGTGCAGAAAGAGAAAACAATATCGGAGGACGGGTTAACAATTTCTCTTGCACGAATATTTTAATTTGCCTATGAATTTTTTCTCCCTACGTTTTGTCCCTTCAGTTCAATGAGCTGATCAGTCTAGTTCAGTTTTAAGGTACAATTGAACCTTTTAATAGTGATACCTTCCAATTTAAGGGCCTGATTACATGAGCCGGGCTGGGTGTCAGTTGCCGGGATCTCGGCACGTTTGTTAAACGCAACAAAAATCAACATCACGATTACATGAAAACAGAGCCAGCCCGGTTAGCCAAGATCCCGGTATCGCGGTGCCGGGATTCCGGCTAAACGGGCTGAGAAATTTTCCATGTAATCGCGTTTGCCCACAGGTAGCCCAAGCTCTTTGGGCATCGTTAACATGACATTGGCGTAACAGCGTTATTATAAGAGTTTGTATGGGAAATATATCGATCATACGGAATAGCTCAAAATAAGAGAAAAAATAATGAAATCGACTTACCTTTACTTGTTGTGTGAATAACTTCTGTTTTCATGGCGTTTGGAAGCGTTTTAGAGCAATTTTAGGCGACATTTAGCTTCTCTGTATTCCTCTCCACATATATAATTATATGGAGAGGAATACAGAGACCTAAATCTCGCTAGAATTGCTCTAAAACGCCTCTAAACGTCATGAAAACAAAAGTTATACACACAACAAGAAAGGTAGGTCGATTTTATAATTTTTTCCCCATATTTGAACTATTCAGTATGATAGATATATATTCCCATACAAACTCTTATAATAACGCTATTACGTAATGCCATGTTAACGATGCCCAGAGAGCTTGGGCTACCTGTGGTTTGCCGGGTCAGCCCGACTCATTAAGCCAGCGAGAGTACAGATATAAAAGTCCATTTAAACTGCATAAAATGCAGAAGATAATACAGCCAACTGCTAGGAAAGGCAATTACAATCAGTCGCCGCATTCTTGTTACTGTCCGTTTTGAAAGCTACAACTTCCCGCCATAAAATATTGAGCGCAGTCGTGCCTTCTTCGCGCCAAACATCAAGCTCGCTCGAGCTGGTCTCCCGCGTTTCATCGCATCAGCCATCAACCGGGCTGGCTTGTCTCATGTAATATCGGGCTGAAAGTCATCTCAGCACAACGAAGCAGCCCGGCTAAACGGGCCAGCTCGGCTCATGTAATCAGGCCCTAAATATAAATCACAACGCCTAAAACATAATATAGGAGCTTGATATCCACGCTCTGTTAGGGATAAGACCACAGTTTTGGGTGCGGTGTATTTCATCCAGATCGGAGTTACACATAGCAACACAATGACTCAATGCTGTTTTTACTCACGGTAGTGTTCTTGAAATCTAAAATGACTGATGTACTTGTTGTTAAGATAGTGTGTCTCATGTGTATCGAGTTTAAACAAATTCTATGAGAGCGATTTAGAGAAAGCTTCGGCTGAAGTTTTTTGACTCACACGAAACAAATCTGACTGAGTCGCTCAAGTATATGTTTGCTGGGCTCACGGGAAGCACATTTGGAGAGCATGTACAGAGGTAGAACTTGGAGAACACATTTAATCTTTTCAGTGTACATAATGTTTGGCTCCTTTTGAGTTAAAGCGGGGGTACACGTGAAGGCTGTTTCTGCCAATATCTCAGTCACGTTTCAAGTAACGCCAAATCCCTCTGCGAAATTTATAAACCACTGTTTGGCGGCTTTGTGTAAATTTTTGGGTGATTTTTGTGCATTTTGGGAAAGAGATATTTTTTCTGGAAGGATAGGTTAATTGAGGAAATATTAATTAAATGCTAAAGATTTGATGAGATTTGGAACTGATTTGAAAATTTGAAGTGCAGAATAGTAGATGGAGACCTGAAATATCTCTCAGCACAACTGTCCTTCAGGGCTCTTTTAAGCTATTTTTTCGAGAGTAAGAGTTTATAGAGCCTGAAAAAAAGAAAGTATATGGGCTTTAAGTCGCTACGTGACATATAGAAATGTTTCTCGTCCGATTCAAGGCGGTTTCAACCGCTTGAAAAGGCTTCCCTCTTCTTCGCCCGTTTAGGCGATCGCCTAAATTGTTTTCAAGATATCCGTGGATGTTACACCTCTTAAATTTGCCTCTTACATTATCGTACGTTTAGAATTTCTTGTTATATCAGTAAAACCGTTTCAGATTTGTTTATTATATTATTATTGTAGACATTTTTCAGGTATTGCTACCAATGGTTTTCTTAGTGTTTAAGATTTTGTTGCAAATTTCTGTAGAATAGAATGATTAAAAAGGAAATAGAGCTTTAGAATTAAAGAAAAAAATACGTCACGCGCCAACGTTTACCCGCCAAACGACGGCAAACGTCAGGGACGACTCCTAGCAAAAAAATGGATTTAAATTCTCAAATTTGTATAGGAAATCGGTCTGTCGATAAACAATTAGGGATTAATTGTACGCGTGAACAGATCGGACTTTTTTAGTAATTTCCACGAGTGGCTGCCGCAGCCACGAGATGAAAATTAGAAAAAGTCCGATCTTTTCACAAGTACAATTAATCCCTATTGATTCGAGAAAGAAGACCGATTAATCCCTAATTGATTCGAGAAAGAAGACCGATTAATCCTAATTGATTCGAGAAAGAAGACCGATTTCCTTTTAATAATACGGCAACCGTAAATACAAGCGTCTGGCTGACGTCGTTTTACTATAGAGGGTTGTTAGAATGAGGCAACGGTGTGAAAAATATCATGTTACTTTTGTCACTTTAATTTTCTCAACAATTTTCGCCAAAGTTCTCCATACGATAATATTTTTCTTTCGAAAACGAGCCAATTCAAGTTTGTAACATTAAGTTCAATTTCACTGGCTTTTAGCTGTCCAAAACTCTGAACGCATGAGCGACTTTTTGATGAATAATCAACATGTACAGGAAAGGAAATGCACGCCTGTAACGATATTGTGTAATAGCGGCCTGGTTACCCAGCGCTCGCGTCAGCAGCTATCACGAGTGAGTGTATTAAATTCTTTGAGCTTCGAATTACAGAGCCTTTACAAAAGCTTTTTTTGGTGGTTATATATTTAAGACTCAAAGATCGTTACATGGTGTCATAAGAGTGGTTACCTAGGATTTACTCACAAAGATTCGCGTGTGAACTCGTGACTAAGCTCCACCAGCTGAACCCGAATAAGCTTCTTCCTTAGAAATTCACAATGGCCGCCGCTTCATTTGGCCTGCCTCCACCGAAGCCTCTACAACTCCAGGCAAAACAGACAAAAAATGGAACAATTATGAAATAGCAACGGGCGTGGCAAAGAAAGATAAACCAAACACGTGTCGCGACTCTACTTACTGTAATCGGCGAAGAGGCTGTCGATGTTTACAACACGGTCACACGGTCACATGGATGAAGAAGGCGACGAACTCAAAATTGAAAAGGTTTGGAGAAGTTCGAGTCGTTTTGCAACCCTAAAAAGAACACTATATATGAACGCTATGTTTTCTTCTCGCGAAATCAGGACAATGGCGAGTCCATCGACCACTATGTGACGGCATTGAAAAACTTAGCAAGAAACTTTGTGAATTTGGAGCACTCAAAGATATCGCTTATCCGCGATCGCATCGTTTTTTGGAATACAAGATTCCTCAGTGAGAGAACGACTCCTCAGAGATGCAAAGCTAACCTTGGAAACTACAATTAAAACGTCAGGTCATCCGAACTCACTCAAATCCAACTGAAGCAAATAAAAGCGGAAAAGACACCCGATGAATCAATTAGTGCCATTAACACCGAGAAGCCTCCTGAAAAACCGCCCAGTAAATTCCCCATGATAGATTGCAAATTCTGTGGCAGAAGACACCCAAAGAACAAGAACCTTTGCCCAGCTTATGGTTCAAAGTGCCAGAAGTGTGGTCTTTCAAACCATTTTGCAAACAAGTGCAGAACAAAGGAAACAAGACACCCAAAAACAGGCAAACGACTCCATTTGGTAGAAATAGAAGATAATACAGAAGACGAATTTGCTATCGACATGGTCACTCACAAAATCGGATCACTAAACACCAAGAGTAATGATGAAGTTGCTAGTCAATTGTTTTGTGACCATGATGGTAAACGACATCGCTAATGTCAAGTTCCAGCTCGACTGTGGATCGACTTGTAACCTCCTACCACTGAAGGACTACGCAAGGGTTATGGGAGATTTTGATGACCTCTATATTCAGAAAAGTAAGGCCAAGTTAACCATGTACAATGGAGCAGTTATGTACCCAGTGGGGAAGTGCAAACTCAAGTGCACGAGAGATGGTTCGTCCCATGTTCTCGAGTTCCAAGTTGTTGACGGCGACGTGAGACCACTTCTTAGTGCAGAATCATGCCAAAGATTGAATTTCTTAAAAGTTCTGGTGAAAGACTCTCTCCATCATGTGGACACTGTGACTCAAGACAGCCAGTATACGCCATCAACATCGAAGACAGTCATTGATGACAACATCTTGACAGAGTATGCTGATGTTTTTGAAGGTCTTGGGTGTCTCGTAGACCCTTACCACATATAGATCGATCCAACAGCACAACCAGTCGTACATCCACCCCGCAAGGTACCTGTTACCCTGAGAGAGCCACTAAGATTGAAATTGAAAAGAATGGTAGAGGAGAACATTCTAGCCCCAGTGAGCGAAGCAACAGATTGGGTATCAAATATGGTTACATGGTCAAGCCCAACAAGCACAGAATATGCATCGATCCCAAAGATCTAGACAGAGCTATCAAGCAGCCTCACTATCCTCTTCCTACCGTTGAAGAAGTTGCCACCAGCCCTAGCAAAGCAAAGGTGTTCTCTGTACTAGATGCTAAAAGTGGGTTCTGGCAGGTGCCGCTAGATGAAGCTTCCAGCAGACTCACCACCTTTAATACCCCCTTCGGTCGGTATCGCTGGTTGCGCATGCCCTTTGGCATCTCCTCAGCACCCGAGGAATTCCAGAAGAGAATGAATGATACCTTGGAGATCTCAAAGGCACTGCAGTGATTGCTGATGACCTTTTGGTGTACGGAGAAGGAGACGACATGGAGACCGCCACTTCAGATCATGACAGGAACCTGAGAATTCTCCTTGAGAGAGCCAGAGAGTGAAAGTTCACCCTAAACAAAGACAAAGTCCGATAAGTAGAAGAAGTGGACATGACCGAACATCTTGCCGTGACCAGAGAGCGTCTTGCAGAAGAGGACTACTGAGCTGGGGTGGCCAGAGAGAAGAGAAGCAGTCCCATTAGAAATCCGTGCATTTTACTCTTACCGAGATGAACTGACAGTACAAGGTGAGATACTCTTCAGAGGAAACAGAGTCATAGTACCAGCAGATATGAGATCTGAGATGCTTAAGAAAATCCATGCAAGCCATATTGGCATTGAGGGCAGCCTTCAGCAAGCAAGGGAAATCCTATATTGGCCTGGAATGACCACAGCTATCAGGGACCATGTCTCTGCTTGCGGAACATCAATTCTTTTCGCATGGAACAACCCAAAGAGCCCCTCATGCCATAGAAAGTACCCGACAGGCCCTGGTCAAAGGTTGCTGTGGATCTATTTACACTGGATCAGACCGAGTATATCATCATCGTGGATGACTACTCCAATTTCTTTGAGTCACGAGCCCTGTCTGATACGAGAGCTTCATCAGTTATTACTGTGAAATCGCAGTTTGGCAGACATGGTATCCCCAATGTCGTCAGAAGTGATAATGGTTTCCTAATTCTCCTCATCTGATTTCAAAACATTCTCTCGAGAATGGGACTTCGAGCATATCACCTCTTCTCCATACCATGCTCGATCTAGCGGAAAAGTTGAGAAAGCAATTAACACGGCCAAACGAATCCACAAGAAAGCAGCGTTCGACCACAAGGATCCCTACCTCGCTCTACTCGACTGGAGTGATACTCCGACCGGAAGGCTCGATTCGTCGCCAGTACAGAGGCTGATGGGGCGGAGAACAAGGACTCTCCTCCCAGCTTCAGCAAGATTGCTGAAGCTCAAGCTTCCAAAACCCGCCAAGGATCTTTTAACAAAGAAAAGAGAGAAACAAGCACACTACTACAACAAAGGGGCCAAACGACTAAAAGAGCTCAAACCCGGAGATATAGTAAGGATGAAGCCAGATCCAAAAGATCGAAAGAAGCTGTGGAAGAAAGCAACATGTCTACAAGAAGTTGCGCCAAGATCCTATGAAGTTGATATCGAAGGGACAAGATACAGGAGAAACAGGAAGGATTTGATAGCAACACAAGAGAGTCCTGAAATCGATAACCATGTGGGGGAATCAGATGAGCCACGTCTGACGGATGACCAGTCCCAAAGAGTCATCGACCCAGTTCAGCCAGGCATGCCTTTACCTGAGGATACGGCTCCAGAACAACCAGAGACCTCTCAAAGAGCTCCAAAGATTCCTCAGCCAACTCAAAGAAGATCCACCAGAGGGCGCTTGATTAGGACCCCGATCCATTTGAAAGGGTACTGCCAGCCCTGAGGGGTGCAGTCAAGCAGAACTGTTACTTCGTTATTGTCTCATTTTAGCTTAAGATTGACTTTGCGCAGGGAAGTTATATTTGCCTTTGTTGACATTTTTTCATTCTTTATTTTTTTGCGTTTATTATTGTTTCATTTATTTGTTGCCACTCGGAACTTGTGTCATGTTGCATTAGAAATTTTACGATAACTGCAGAAATTCACGCGCGCTCATTGGCTAATTTTTATTGTCCATATGCGGACATACACATGAATTTAAAATTCATGCGACGCGTCAGCGAGCGAGAGCCGGCAATTCGACAATTTGTTATCGTAAAAAACAAATTGATGTCAGTTTTTAATGCGTCTGTCCTGTTATTGATCATGAATTTCGTCATCACATTGTCAAAGTAGTCTGCGGATCCACTCGGCTATCGCCTCGTGGATCCACAGCTACTTTGACAATGTGATGACGAAATTCATGATCAATAACGGGACAGACGCATAAAAAACTGACGTCAATTTGTTAAGAGGATGTAACGATATTGTGTAATAGCGGCCTGGTTACCCAGCGCACGCGTCAGCAGCTACCACGAGTGAGTGTACTAACTTCTTTGAGCTTCGGAATTACGGAGCCTTTACAAAGCTTTTTTTGTGGTTATTTAAGACTCAAATTAAGATCGTTACAACGTCGAAACCAGTCGAGACGGTATCAAAAAGCGTTTTATTTTGTTTACAACTTGCGTGAAAACGTTTTAAGAAACGTTTACAGCCTTGATTTAAACTATGACACGGAGCTAAAGATACAAGGACGAGTTCATTCGGGAAAACTGAGGATAACCGTGCAAAAACGAGTTAAGTTGAAGTGGGAAGACTAGTTCAAAGTGTTCGTCAACAAGGTTTGTGAGTTTTTAAGATTTTCAAAACATGCACCTAATTAAATTCCTTTGCTTGGTCGTTCAGAAGCGCCAACTGGACATTTTTCTCACTAGTCGCCACCATTCCTGGAACGAACATCCTTCCTTGAAGCTTTATAGGAGATATTCTCATCTTTGTGGGGTTTGACTCGGCAAACATGACATAGGCGCGGCCATTTTCATCTTTTGCAGACTTGAAGTGTTCATTGCGAGAGTTGAAGTTTTCTTGCCTCCCTCTTACACCAAAATGCACCCCGTAGTCCTCGGGACTCTGGCTCGCAGTGGCTGTCTTTTTCGGTAACTACTTTAATTCGGTGTAGAAATCTCCGAGAACCTCTTCAAGATTTTCGAGCGAGAAATTTTCAATGGCTTTCAGATTTTTTCTCTCCAAATATCTGCGTAGCTAAGTTTCGGTCGATTTTGTTTTTGTTTTTGTTTACTACTGCTTCTTCATACCAAGCTTTTTTTGTTTGTCGTCAACGGCACACCTGAATTTATCCGATGAAATGCGACCGACACAATTAAAATTTAATTGTTCAGCTATCGATACAATTTGGGATAAATTGTTCAGCTTCCAACCAATCAGAAACGAGTATTTACAGTAGCAGTATTATTAATATTAAACTCTTATTGCTTGGTCATGGGCTCCTGTCAATGCGCATACACTAGGATTCTCTTGAAACTTGTGTTTTCTGTCTCAAAATATATTTATATATATGTATATATCATCCAGGCCGTCAGTTCCTCTGAGATGGGAAAGCTATCATTATCCTTTGTTGCCATCCTTGTTGCGTTTGGTCCGTTTTTTGGGGGTCACCAATTTTCAGTTACAGAGGCGCAGCTAAATGGTAAGAAACAAGTATGGGAGCTTGCGTGTGTGTGTGAGCGCGCGGGCCTGATTGTGTAATCATAAGGACATGCGAGTTCACGCTTGATTAAGTACATGTTTAAGTGAGAA
>JAHPZR010052396.1:0-14434 GCA_019787425.1 Platygyra sinensis
AAGCCCCTACTAATTTGGATTCTTTGTCACCAAGCCCGGCCGGTTTTCTATCGAAAAGTGTAGAAAAATATCCGCTTTTCTTAAAGAATTTAACACGGGCTAGAAATATTTAGTCATTTTCAGATGAAGTGATAACTATCAGCCCTGTCTTGACTACCTCTATAATATTTCCTAAAATTGTTGATAGCATGATCAACTTTTCGACTTCTCTCTGGAATAGCAATTGTTCAGTCGTTATTCGTTACCTCTTTTTAGGGACAGCCAACTTTTTGCTGTCACAATTTCACATCGTAATGGTTTTGGCAGCGCTTGCAGCGGTGAAACATTCATTGGAAGGGGTACTAACTGGTGGACTGATTAGTAAATGACTTTTTTATCGTCTGAAACGAAACGCGTAAAAGCTGCTGCAAATTGTGCATATTAATCCGGGAAGGAAAATTTCACAAGAATTAAAGGTACCTCATTAACGAATAAAGTAACTCTAAAAATGTCGCTATGTTAAGCAAGCACAATTTTTTTTAGGAAAGTGAGCACGACATATCTACAATTCGCATCGTCTTTGTAACCTATTTTTCGGTTTTTTTTAAATCAATGTGTTTTTTTTATTATTCGATGAAGTAATTCATGTTCCGAATTGTTGTTTTTGAATTGCTGGCATCTCGTTAGCCGTGTGTTTGTTTTAATAATAAGAGAACAAAAAAGTCAAGCAATAGTTAAATATGGAGATCTTCTGATTTACAACTGTCAAATAATATCTCCAAGGAAAACATGAGATGTCAGAATTGTAATATCTTACAATCTCTTGATTTTTCAAAGATTGAGTCATTCAGTTTACTTCTTGTAAATCCTCTTGATCTGACTGATGTACACATGAAGAAAACGTACTCAATTTTTTGCGCGATGTTGTTTATTCAGCTTGGTGGGAAGTCATGCTAAAGTTTTGCAAGCGCGGCATGAAAATTAGACGATGTTTTGACAAGATGTAAACGTGAAATGCTTTATTTTTTTTTCTGAGCTAATTTCATTTTATACTAGTTAAATGTCTCGGGTTTCTGGCTGTCGTTCTGTTTCTAATTCAATTTGGATAGCTTACTTCCGTTTTGAAGCAATTTGCTCAATTTAATTATATTTTTTTAAAAGGTTTTTCACTTTGAAAGCGAAAAACTAGAGCTTTTTCTGTCACAAAATGAAATCAGACATGATTAATCTTGAATATTCTAGACCCAATTTACTTCGTTAGCTTGCAGCTAGTAAAGTCAATGAAAAAGGTAAGTAGCCTTTTCTTATTGAGGTTGTGCTTTTATTTTGTTTAAAATTGCTGATATTATTAGAATCGTAGGGGTCTTTCTCGCGGGATTAAATTGATTGAATTGATTGCATTAATCAGAACAAGCTCCTCCCCTTACCCTCCGGGGGAGGGGGGTGGGGGGGGGGGGGGGAGGGGTAGAAAGAGACTACACGTGGGCTAACTACAAAGTCCAGTCCGCTACTAATGAATAAATATTTGTTTTCGCTCCTAGCTCTCGCCGCAACCGGCTCGGAAAACCAGTCAGACAGGTTGTTGACTCCACTGAGCAAATGGCAACTGCAGCGCTGTTCCACTCCAAGCACAAATTACTGTCAAGAAGATATGGTGAACGAGTGGTTACACAGGAATCACATCCGGGCAGTTGAGAGACTTCCTAAGATGGATCCTGTTGTACTGGTAAAGTTTTTACATCAACCCTGTTCCGTTTTCTGTAGCATAGTACTCCTCCCTGGATGGCATTTTAGTCCATCGCAGGGTTACCCCCGGCCACTCATTTGTACACCTGAGTGGAGAGAAGTACTGTGAGAGTAGAGTGTCTTGCCTAAAAACACAGCACTATGTTCTCGACTTGGGTTCGAACTCAGCCCAGCGCGACCTAACCACGAGGCCAGCAAACCCCATGCAATAGAATTAAGACAAACAATTTTGTTAACTTGATTAAGTCTTTTACACTGATTATTGTTCCTTTTCTTTGCAGACCAGCCGAGGATCAGATGTTTCAAAGTACATCAGTTTCATCCATCCACCGCCTTTCAGCCTGAAAATTATCTCTAGCTCTGCGGAGGAGAAAAAATCCCGCGAAAAGACGCAAAAACGGGTATGTCAAAAACTTGTTTTACGATAACTGCAGGAATTCTCGCGCGCTCATTGGCTTATTTTTATTATCAATAAGCAGACAGACAGATGAATTTATAATTTATGCAATGCGTAAACGGACGCGAGCGGACAATTTGACAATTTGTTATCGTAAAAAGCAAATTGATGTCAGTTTTTAATGCGTCTGTCCTGTTATTGACAATGAATTTCGTCATAACATTGTCAAAGTAGTCTGCGGATCCACTCGGCTATCGACTCGTGGATCCACAACTACTTTGACAATGTTATGACGAAATTCATGATCAATAAACGGACAGACGCATGAAAAACTGACGTGAATTTGTTAATTTAATTTGCAAAAACGAGTGCAATGAAGTTTGTTGTTGTCCTGTGTAAGTTACACATTTTTCTTCGATGCGTTTTGGCACGAATAATCCTCTGAAACGAGATTTAGAAGTGAAGGTATTAATCACGCAGTTTTTATGTTCCATGTGGGAGGCACGGTGGCTTCATGATTAGTGCGCTTGTCTCCGGAGCGAGCAGTCCGGGTTCGAGCCCTGGGAACCGTTTCTCGAAAGTCCCGGTAACTTAACGGGCCCGAAATCACATTTTGAAATCAAATTCTCAAGAAAAGTAGGGTGTGTTCTGACCTCTAATGAAGTCCATTTTGTTTCTTTAGCTGATTCCTTTACTGTACCATTTTCAAAACTTTTGAAACTCCCATCAGGAATGGAAAACAAAACAGCTTAACGGGCCCGGTAATTACCGGGAGTTTCGAGAAACGGGCCCCCCAGGCCGGGGACATTTCGTTGTGTTCTTGGGCAAGACACTTTACCCTCACGGTGCTTCTCTTGACCCAGGCGTACAAATGGGTTCCAGCGAATTTAATGCCGGAGGTAATCCTGCGATGGACTAGCATCCCATCCAGGGGGGAGTAGAAATACTCCTTAGTCACTTCATGCTACGGAAACCGGGATAAGCTCCGGCCTGATGGACCACTTGGCTCGTATGCAGACTTAACTCTTTACCTTGTATGTTCTACAGCTGCCGGCTCCTTCTCCAGTACCCAGTTCACCTTGCCCTCGATTACTCAGGAGTCAGCGGTCTGAGAGAGTAAGTTTTTGATTACCTGTTAAACAAGTTTTAAAAGTCGTGCAAGGCCATCCCGGCATGCACTGCCGGAAAAAAGGAAGTGGCGTCAATATTTCCGTGATTGCACAATGCAAGCCATAAGCGACTGAGCAACTTACTCGAGTTTAATCTAAGGAGAAAGATTGTCAATAACTGAGTCACCCTTGTGCATGTTGACATAAAACTAGTAAATTTCACCAACAAGCCTTACTTTGCAGTGCAAATTGTAAGTTTTCTCATGAATATTCCCAAAGCAGCAAACGTGAAAAAAAAAAGACACGTGTGGAAACAACACGAAGGTGCCAGCGGTTTGAGGAAAATTAATTACTTGGTGCAAACGAGGCTTAAGGGTGAATTTTGAGGACATGGCTTTTTTTTTTTACATAAGTCTTATTTTCTAAGCCACATCTTAAAACGGAAATAGAATTAGAACTTGTGCCGACGAATGATCTCCAGTGAATGAAAGATTATTTGATAATCTTAGTAGCAAGTTGCTAAGCTGTCTGTCGATAATTGCGTTCTGATAATATCCGTAGTCAGAGAGAAAAAGAGCTGGGTTTTAGATATCTTGATTCTTAACCGGAAAAGCGGAGCTTCAGCTAGAGCTTCTGAGAACGTAGATTTTTGTGCTCGCGGAGTGATTTGCAATACAGGCAGTTGATTTGTGTTTGTGTTCTTTAGGAGATGTTTTCTATGAATCCCGTCATACGGGTTGGAGGAGGATATCGCAGACTCAGTTGGAAGGTAATAAAGCAACAATCCATTTACAGGTTTTTCTAATCTGAATTTTAAACTAGCTTCTTTAAACATTTATTCGCTTCACAGACAGGAGAACAAACTAGGTGACTTCTCTCTCTCTCTCCCTCCCTCCAAACCTTTCTTTAACCTCAACCCCTGCTGAGAATTTGAGTATTCAGTATTTTCAGGTTTCTCTGAATTTTCGTCGCCTAATTGGTTGGCAAAGTATGAACATTGTGAGGTGAGGTGAGATCTTGATCATTCTTGTTTCTTTCTGTCAGGTTTTGGATGTTCTCCCTTCCATTGGCCAGTACGACCCTGATAATTCTCCAGCATACATGTGTTCTGCGTGTAACGCAATCTTACCAGTCACGGAGAAGGTCACGAATTCTCGAGGACAGCTTCGCACAGTCCTCGCCACACCAAAGGAGTGTCATAAATGCGGTGCGCCTACAACAGAATATCAAACGCTCACGGAGAGAGACTTGCACGAAAGCGTTCTGGACACTTTACACAGAGGAGACTCAAGGTTTATTGTGGATCATAGACGTTTTCAAAACTCGCATGCTGCTGGTTTCTCTCCAAATAACAAGAGTGGAATCAGGGAGCCAAGCTCACCCGTAGACTGGCGTGACGATATAGAATCCTTCCGACTACATATGAGCAGACAGAGTCAACGGGAGGAGGATCTGGACACTAGTTACCATGAGTATGAACAGAAACGTTCCGAATCTGGAAGCAGTAGCGTATTTATGACGGAGCCTGGAACGAATATCGAGAAATTAAATGAGCCCCCGGATGTACGGCGCGCATGGGATGATGGAACTACTCGAGCTGAGATTAGAAGGGATGATGGGATTGACAGCGGAGATTGGGTTAAGGGCAAAGAAAATAGAAGTTATTCGTCTGATCACGATGCTTACAGTGATTTTGAAATGATGGAAGATTACGATCCCGAATCAGGTTTTGCTGTAAGGTTAAGGAGGAGACCATTCGGTGGAGCCAAACAGACTAGTTACGTTATACACGGGATTCGAGATGAGGAGACTACAAATACGAACTCCATGTCTAAGGGAAGAAAACGGCAGCAACATGGAAAGGAAAAGAATGGTTATGACGAACAAGAAATTCAAACTGACACTCACCAAACTAAAAGCTCAAAACATCAAGTAAATAAACAAGGATTTCAAACTGATGCCCGCCATCATGGAAAGGAAAAGAATGGTTATGACGAACAAGGAATTCAAACTGACACTCACCGAACTAAGAGCTCAAAACATGAAGTAAATAAACAAGGATTTCAAACTGATGCTCATCATCATAGAAAAGAAAAGAATCGTCATAAGAAACTAGGAATACAAAGTCACGCTCACCAGAGTAGGAGCTCAAATAGTCAAGACAAGAAACAAACATTTACCGACAGAAGCAAACGTATATCACACGACGTAAATGAGAACGAAGAGGAAATACGAGAAAATGAAACAAGCCAAAACGCTACACATCCGAAAAATACTTTTTCAAGAACAGAATCGTTCTACACTGTCGGCTTAGATCAGCGTGACTATGTGTTCAGCGAATCACCCATAATTGAAGAAGTCGTCGATGAAGAAGATGATGTTGACATTATATTCTCTGCTACTAGGTTAAGCGATGATACTTTCTCAGATTTTGAGTTTCACCGTGATGACTGGAGTCCAGGCTCGCTTCGTCCTGGCTCGATCAGACCCACAATGCCCTCTCCTTCTGATGATCAGGTAATACTTTTGTTAAAAGACTCGTTATTTCTCATGCGGGGCGTTTGTGCAACTAAAAATACTATTTATTACATAAACACCTGTGAAATACCAGGATTTTTCCTTTTACTAAAAAATCATATCTTCATAGCACGCAGTGAGGATACAATTTTTATCTTTCACATGTGAGGATATTGGTGTTGCCATAGCTACTAAAATGACCACCTTTGCTATGGTTACATAATCCCTTAAAAAGGACTTAGATATGTTGCTGTATGATCGAAACATTATCGGTCCCTCCTTGGAAATCTTCGGAAAATTTCCGAAAAATGTTCAATTTTGGAAAATCTTCGGAAAGTGGTCGGAAATCTTCGGAAAATCGTCAAAAAAAGTCGTCATTAGTATGTTTATATAATAAACAGAATGTTACATGCATGCTTGTGGATATGAATTTTATCTTCTCGTGTTCAACTCGACATCTCACTCGTTCGCTGCATCCACTCGTGAGATATCGAGCTGGAACACTCGATGATAAAATTCATATCCACTCGCAGTCATGTAATATCCTCTGTTTATCCAACAGGATGACGTGGAGTACAGTTCTTGTGTGTCAATGTCACCCGAACAGCATGAGGGGTACCTTGCTGACAGCGAAGAAAACGCTGACCTGTCCTCCTTGCAGGCTCAGATTCAACAAGCTCGGAATAACGCGAAGAAGTATCAAAAACGAAAAGAAGAAGGACAAGAGATAAAGAGAAAAGAGTCTCGAGAAAAGAAGGCGAAAGACCAACAATCTCAAGGTCGGTTTTAGATTTCTATCAAAGAAGTTTTGACGTTATCTTTATTCTTAAGAGCAAATTCATATTAATTTTATTTTCTGCCTCCCTCTATCGTGTCTATTTCAAGTCTATTTTTTTGTATTTTGGTGGCATGACATAACAAATAAGACTAGCATAGCTATCCGCAGGCCAGTCCATCTGTAAAATGTAGGTTTTATTGAGAAATAAAAATGATGACGATGATGATGATGATGATGATGATGATGATGATAACAGGTAAAGAAGACAGCCAACCACAGAACCTCCTGGAAGAAGATTCGTTAAGAGCCCCCTTAAATAGTGGCGAGTGGGACAGTGACTGGGACAGCGACTTCAGCTTACACGTGCAACCACTGAGCGACTTGAGTGAGTCGAGCAGTGACGAAGAACTCTGGAAGAATGATACCCAGAAAAGAACCACTAATACGAACACGGAAGAAAGGACTCGGAAAAGATCCGACAAAACTACAACAGTCATTGCAAGGAGAAAAGAAAGCAAACCTGGTGGTACTGACCGCGGTAAGGGTCCTGGAAATGAGGGACCTGCGGAGGGTGGACCTCGGAGGCGTATTGC
This sequence comes from Platygyra sinensis, assembly GCA_019787425.1. Lineage (NCBI taxonomy): Eukaryota > Metazoa > Cnidaria > Anthozoa > Scleractinia > Merulinidae > Platygyra > Platygyra sinensis. Next base: position 7,120 of record JAHPZR010052396.1, read on the forward strand.
TGCTGAGGACCATGTTAGAGACAGAAAAGCAAATAGACCATTGTCAAGCCTATACCTAAAATCGGTTCAGGTATGAAGCTTTACGATGAAATAACTTTAACTCGTTAATTACTCTACCAGAGCTGAAAAATTCCTGTCCCCGCTAATTTAAGGGTATTGAGCAACGTACACGACGTAATCGCGTAATGTTGTCATGCCGATCCAATAGATTTCTAGTCTTTTGTAGTCTGGTGTTTTGAGGAGCCTCGACAAAAACAGTAAAAATGATGTTGTGCGGATCAAAAGGGCCGATGGCTAAGCTTCGTCGTTTAGGGAGGTCAAAGTTTTCACCTCAATTTAATGTTTGTCATTTTAAAAGTATGATAGCTACATTTCGTGGTAGGTAGGCAAAAAGTTTGACACTGCAATCATGACCTTTATTGCTCCTAGTTTTCCTTGAAGTCTGCCGACATACTCACGCTTCTTCTTATTTCTTACACCCAAGGTACAGATCCTGAAGATGCTCCTCACCGCCCCAGACCTCGCGGTCCCCGTGGCTCCGACGAGCTTAGCGAAAGTGACATGAACTTCTTCTCGCAACAGTTCCAAGCGCCTTACCTAAGAAGGGACCAAGAAAATGGGGCCATCAAGCAGAGCCCTGATGGATGTAAAGGAATCAACTGTTATCGATGTTCAGCCTTTATTCCAGAATGTGAAGGTGTTTGTTCAAAATGCGGTACTTTGTGTCAGCGGCCAGGTGGGCCGTGCAAGGCTTGCCGGGATATCTGTGAGAAGTGTGGGAAGCCGAGATACAGATGTACGTCTGCTTGCGAGAGACTGGAAACTAGTGATGACGAGAAGGAGTGGGACGGGCAGAGTGTTGACACGGAGGGTATGATTAAAATAACCTGTGTTGTTTTGTGTCTTCATTCATAACACGAGCTGTAGTAACATGAGTAACTAAAGAAATTTGACTGGATTCATCAACTGACTTTATACTTAACGAGATGCCGTCATAACCTGCGTTTGCTTTGGCCTACCCGTATTCACACTGCATATAGTTATACAGTATGGCAAATGGAGTAAATTACCTTGTAACCCATTAACTTGTCACATATTTCTATTCAAACGCAAATAGTAGATTCATAGGCGTTGACGAAAGGGGCTTTTGCATTCTTTTGCATTGCAAAATTATATCACGCTCACTTTATGTGCCACAACTTAACTAAACAATACTTCACTTTCCATGTCCATAACACTATCCACCTGATAAATCACTATCCAGTGGTTTGTTTTGTTAACACTTATCCACTGGATAGCGATTTATCCTGTGGATAGCGTTATCCCACCTTCAAACAACTGAGGCCTGGCCCTGGTTGTTCGACTGAAAAGTGGATAACGCTATTCACCGGATAAATCGCTATCCAGTGGATAGCGTGGTATGTTTTGTTAACACTTATCCGCTGGATAGCGATTTGTCCGGTGGATAGCGTTATCCAGCTTTCAAACTACCAGGGCCTGAAGTGTAGTTCGTTGTATCAAAATGCGCGCACCAAGAGTGGAAATCAATAAACATAAGTATCTCAAAGTCAGAATTGTCTGCCATTTTTTTCTCTTATGTAGATGATGAAGGTAGACCAGCAAGTCGCGGTCAAACAAATGCGGCTTCTGAATTAGGTGAGGCCAGATATCATTCAAGAGTCTCTGCAATATATGGTGAATTTAATTTTTTTTATTGCATTTGCGTGTGTCCATTCCTATTTTTTAGAAGATGCCCACAGTCCCGTTCCATTATCTGAAAACAAAACAGAGAGAGAAGGAAGTTTGTTGATGATTGGCGGCGAGCTTAGAGCTGATCAGGTAAGAAACGTAAGCTGTATTTAGTTTGTTGAAAAATAAAAAATAAAAAAGGTGAAGTCTTCATCAGCTAGCCCTGGCAGTGGCCCATAAAGCCATTTTGCTAAAAATTATTATTTTGTACGGCCGCAATACTCTTCTCCTTATTTCATAGCCGACGTACAAATAATATCACAAAGACTGAAGTTGATAAGATTATGCAACTGAAAGACTTGAAACTATCAAGGCGAGCTTTGCGAGCTTTTAATTTACAAATAGTTTCATTTATTTTCTTCAGGGCCTTAAAAAGAGTAAAGAGCGAAGACGACGGTAAGAATAAAAAAACTTTTAACATCATTCCACTGGGTAGCTTACCCTTAGATATGTGAATATAGAACTTTCGTCTGTAAAACGAAGGGATCAACGGCGTTTTGTCATAAGGGACGAAACAATAATAATAATAATAATAATAATAATAATAATAATAATAATAATAATAATAATAATAATAATGATAATACTAATAATAATAATGTGAGTGATCAAGAAGAAGAGCGCACAACAATAACTTTCGGTGAATATTTGTCATTTTACAGGCCTCTTCCAGAGAGAAAATCAAAAGACGCAAACAGTGTAAAACGTGTCAAAGCAAAACGTTCAACCAATAACGACATCGACGAACAAAACCAACCAGTCGAGGACAAAGATGACGTCATCGACGACACGCAGGTTAGTGATCTTTGCACCTCTGATGACGTAACTGTGGTCTGAAGACTCCTCCCCACCCCCACCCCCACCCCCACCCCTGGAGAAGGGGGCGTTGTTCTAGATCTTAGGTTGTAATAAAGATATTTTAACAGGGGGTCCACGTCACCGATGGGGTTTTCAGAGAGCCCCGCATACCAAAAAAGCTGGAAGCTAAAAGTTTAAAAGCCGTAACTATTCTAAATTTACAAAGTTCAAGTTAAGAATACGTAACTAAAATACTCTTAAGGTGTCCTCTAAAAGTAATAATGTTGGAACTCTTCTTAATTATATCTGGCAAAGTGGGCTTGGTCTCACCAGCATAGGGAAATGAAAAATCTTGACACAAACAGTTCGTCTAGATTTTTTCGTTTTTTTCCCTGAAGTAAGCTCTTTGCTCTTGGTCTTACATAGCAATATAAATTAGTACCAGCACTGAATTTTTATCCGGTGCACTGTGGGGGTACGTACCAATGCCATGTTACTGGGTTCCTCCTATGTGAACAAATTTAATGCGAGCCATTAGCCCTTTATGGTACAAGCGCCATTAGGATTTCAGGTAAAATACCTTAAAATATTGACTGAAGTTAGCTGTGGTAGTGATAACTGTATCAATGCATGTAAATGTTATTATTAACAGTGTTTTCATTTGCAGCTCGAGCTCGATCTGCATCGTGAATCCAAAGACCCTACACCAGTGGAAGAACCTGTTCAATCTCAGCCGTCTACCTTCCCGATCCCAACTAAAGCTACTAAGAAAAGCAAGCCATCCAAAAAGATTCTTTCACAAACTATTGTGTATAAAGAAAAGGAGATAGCAGTTAAGTCTGAACGAAAGTCACCAGAGCAAGGGGAAGAGACTGAAGTTGATTTAGTAGTTACTAGTCCCACTCCTACTATAGAAACGGCAGAGTCTGGTGAAGAGCAAATGCCGGCTGAAGGCGAGGAAACTGGGGAGGAAATACCAGTAACAGAGCAGAAAGTTGAGGGTAACAATGATATAAATACGGAAGTAAACAGAAATGATAACGATGAGGAAACGAAACCTGAGGAAGAAAGGAACAGTGGAAAGGAGCAAGAAAAGGACACGAAAACAGAGAAAGAGAAAGAGGAACAAGAACAGAAAGAAGAACAAGTCAAAAAAGTGATTCCGAAGAGTGAGTTCATAAATAATAAAATATACACTTGAATGAACGAAAAGTCTGATTTAAGCTTACTAAAGAACCATTCCCCGTGCGTGTAAGACTAAGTTACATTTTAGAAAAGAATCAAAACACTGAATTATTAACTGTAAATGGTGTGTTCTATAAGGATGTTTAATATCCCTACGTCACGAGAAGTATAGGCATATTAACAAGATGTTGAATTTTTGTTGTTGTTGACTTTATAACAAGCTTCCTACTTACGCAAGACGTCAGTCAAAGTCGAAACATCTGTAGTGCCAATAAATTTATCACTCTCTCTCCCAGTTCGAGGAGTGAACCGAGTGAACGCAGCATTTAAAGAACGAGCAGAGCTGGGAAAGAGACTGCAGAGCGTGTTGAGGTAAGCGAAACACCTCTTCATTTTTAATTTGCAGCTGTGACAGATCGAAGTTCAATGTTTTCAAGGCGAGGGGAAACTTTCAAGGAGCTGAGACGTCTGGCTACCTAATAGTCTTACTTATGCATAAGATAATTTGAGCTGTTCCGGGACTGAAAGCTTGGCGAAGTCCTTGGCTTGAAGTAAATTTTGCGCGTTTCAGACAAGACACTTTGCTCTCGCAATGCCTCTATCTACCCGGGTAGGGGTGTAAATTGGTATCCACGAACTGTAAGGACAGCTTTGGGAAACTGCAGGAGGGGGAGTCTTGGGATGGAGCAGTATCCCACCCAGGGGAAGTAACAAGATTCCTAACCACTACTTGCTACCAACAGAGAGGTCAACAGAAACTAAGTATTAATTAGAGCGTTAAGCGTCGAGAGCGATAAGCGTTAATAAATTAATGATCAATAGGATTGGAACAGACTGTAAACATCTTAAAATTTCGTAAACTGGAAAAAGCAAAGGTACTGATCTTGCTCTTCTCATGGGAAAAACTTTAATGTTTAAAAGCAGTTCTATTTCTAATTACACAAAAACGTTCCTCTTTAAGGGAAGCCATTAGTGATGTCATGGGGCAAGCCGATATTAAAACAAGGAAAGGTAGGCAAGGATCTGTTTATTGGCTTATTTTCATTCCTGTTCCGACCAAAATCAAACGAGGTTTGCTACTTGTTTCTTGTCAGATTCAACTATTGACTATTTGGCGCAATATCGACTTGTGGATCGAAGCCGCCTTGAAATGTACGGCCGCGCGTTCACACTGGAAGACGATGACGAAGACGGCATTATATCTTACGAGGTATTTCAATCTTGCGTTTACACCAGGAGACGATAAGAACGAGCTTATAACCAAAAAAGAGTTATGGTCCTTAGTTTTACAGAAAACAAAGCGAAGCTAAGTCAGTTTTTTGCTTCCTAAATAAACGTTTTTTAACATAACTTTTCAGTACGTATGAAATGCAATTTGTTTTTTTTTTGTTTTGTTTTTACAGCAAATGCTGCTTGCCTTAGAGGGTGTACCAAGCATTGCAGGGATGTCTCGGAAACAACTTTTGTTTGTATTACAGGTATGAGCTCATCAACATGGATAGCCTGGGAACTAGGTCGTTGAAGAACACCTGTTTATGAGGCGGGTGACCGGAGCTGACTGCGCGGACATTATAATTCAATAATTCATTCTATTCAGTTTGTGGTTATGAGAGATATAACTATTTCTATTTTTTAAAAATATACACTGCGAATTTCGAGAGATTTTAAGGTATTGCGATCGTGGAATTATATTTTTTTATCCCGCTTCTTTACTTAGCGATTAACAAATAAGACTGGGCTAATCTCCCACAGAGCTCGCCAAAATAAACATCAGATTGACAACTTCGTTCATTCTTAGTACTGTCTCTGTACTTAAGAAAACATGACATGTTCCTGTGTTATTTTAAAATGCCCTTAATATATCATCTAGGCTTTATTAAACCAGCTTTTCGTTATTTATATTTATAATATCTTCTGATTATTGAAATTGCCACTGATTTTTTTTCCCGGCAATTAGGAGCCCCATGAATAAAACAGTAAAAAAATTCACAATTCTGAAAATTTGCGGAAAATTTAAGAATTCATTCTTGTATATAAATATTTTAAGTACTTACATCGATTTTTACATGAAATTAAACTCTAAAATAAAAAATATGAATCTAAAATTACACCTGAATTGCATACGTACGAGGCGGTGCGTACGAGGATGCTCAAATCATTCGAAATAGTAAGGTTTCAAATTCATCTTTCGTTGGCCAAGGGTCTTTTGTTAACGTCACAGTTGATAATTCCCTTGGCGCTGTGGAGGCTCCGTATTTTCGAGGCATTGCAGTGTTTGTTAATCGGCTTAATTCTTCATTCGAGCGAGATTTTACCTCGTCTTGTTTATTTTCTCGCAAAGACGATAAGACAGTTAGTGTTGATGAAGGTGTCGCGCTCGAAGAGTGCTCCTGATTTACTTGTTTGTCTTTTTTCTGGCTTTCCAAAAGCGAGATTTTTTGGTGAATTCGCTTCAGCGTAGTTGAAGGTTTTCGTTTACCGAAGTATGGATCTTCAACTTTCATGCAGCCAGTTTTCTTCTTAAGACTTTCCATCACCGCGAATATTCAAGGTGCCCAAACTATGCTAGGTGACAAGCTCAAGAATAGTGTTTGAATTTCCAACTTCTGTTTAACAGTTTGTTGGCTTCCTTGACTTTTCCTGGCTTCCGTGTACAAGTAAATATCCGGCACTATATTCTTTCATTGAATGTTAGCTCTTCTTTCTCTCTGACGTACAGCAAATGCGTCCTGTTTCACGATTGAAAACAATGGCACACAAAAACATGGGTTGTTGTACTTGTAGTAAAATATCAATTTTACTTTCGTAAATTGCTTTGATCCTTTCCAACACCTGACACAAAGAGTTAATTTGAGGTCACCACTTCGACAAAATAAATTATTCCGTGCAGAAACAGAACCGCAACTGAAGACAATTTTTACAGCAACCCTGGTGTAATTTAGTAGCATTTGCTTCTTCCAGCAATCTAGAATTAATTAAGAACCGTCAAGCAAGCGATTATCCCAAGTAAATATATTTTCCTTGGCTCTGCCCCCATTCGTGTTTGCGTGAAGTTTATTCAAGGTTCGCCGCGGTCTTTTTGTGAAATTACGGTAACCATGGAATTTTTTAATTGCTTAAGTCCATCTTCAATGCATTTAGCAGCTTTGCTCGACAGGTGACGAAAAAAATTTGCATTTGGCAACAGTAATGGCTGTCCATAATAACAGATCATTCAAATGGCATTTACACAGATAACAGGGCTGTAAAGAGGGGGTAATTGATTTCGTACGTTGAATAATTTTCGGTGTTCTGTGCTTACAATTTGTGGGGCGGTGTCACCTTGATTTTACAAACGTGTGTTCGTATGGTGTGATGAACGTTAATTATTGCTGTGATATAAAATTGCATATGTTTCCATGGATATATAAACTCGGAGAAAACAGTAAACAAAATTATCTGTTTTCATCATATTAAATGATGCATTCCCTTGTTCAGAATATAGAGATATACCTAATAAGATTTTCTTTTTTCCCCTTTTTTCGAATTAAAGACAGTGCCTCATAATAGCGCTTTCTTTCTTCCTGCCGTTTTTCTTTGTATT
>JAHPZR010052398.1:0-2500 GCA_019787425.1 Platygyra sinensis
TAGTAGATAATATATATAATTATATATAGCGTTCTCAGTAGAAAAGCACTAAAAAGCTTTACTTTGTACCGTATGTCAATGTAGTATGTTTAATTTACAAAGAAGTATATTTGCTATATTCACTTGCAAAATCCAAAACTTGTTCTGTTTCTGTTCTAATATCGTTCACGTTTTTTTTAGATTTTTGACGTTATTTATAGGTTTTCAAAACTATTCGTAAGTCGAGATATATTCCTAATATATATTTAAGATTCGCCTGATTTCGCCAGAACGTATTTTAATAATTGTTCAAGCGAAACACAATGGGTAAACAACACAAACTAGATCTGATCCGTAGTCCTAACAACAAAAGGGGTGTAGATTAACAAGAACGAATCATAATAGAAATTGTAAATAGGTGCGGGCCATTTGGGGCCCTCTTTTTTATTAGTGAAAAAACTGGTTGGCAAAAAGACAAAAGTACATGTACAACTCATCACGATATTAATGACCGGGCAAATCAATGTTATGTTTCTGTAGTAGACAAACTATGGTCTGTAATCTGAAAAAGTATTAGGAACACTTTAGTCAGAGCGTGTTAGATCGACTAGCATTTTTGTACTAACTTTGGTAATTTTCAGCTGTACAGTAGTCATTATATGTATTACCATATTTATTAAAACAAAGGACTCAAACACTCTAAATACTTAAGATGGTTATAAGGATGGTTATATAATGTATGGCATTATTAAAAAGGTGCGAAAGAATACGATTTCATCTTGATTTCACTTTTCTTTTAGGCCGCCTCCAAGCCATGTAAAAGGGCAAAAAATAGAGGAAGGACGACAATGAAAGAATCATTAACGACAATGAAAGAATTATAAAGAGAAAAAGGACTGACTCTCCTTTTAATTTTTATATCGTCGCCATAGCGTGAGAATTCAATTCTTCAGCACCTTTTTCATAAGTCCTGACATATATTTCCATCGGAACATGACTGAATAACCCGGAAAGCCTGATATGTCATCGTTTCGAATTACTATTGATCTGTCTAAGGCAAAAAAAAACTAGCCCATTTCTAGACCATTTTTTCGCTATTCTGTCTGGATTTATGAAAACGGTGCTGAAGAATTCGATTTCACGTTGATTTCACTACTCTTTTAGGGCGCCTTTAAGCCATGTAAATGCTAAAAAATCGCTGAACCAGTAATGAGCGTGACCCAAATTTTAGCCATTTTCAGCGAGTCACTTTTCAAAAGTGCGGCAGTTTATTTCCAAGAAAAAAAAACTTTTTGTGATAATCTTCTACACTGTTTTCAATGTCTAGTTTAGTTAAAATTGGTATCAGCAAGCAAATCGGAGTAACTGGTCTCGTAAAGTCTAAAAAAAAAAAAAACATTAGCAAGAAATATTCCCCGCCAAATGTTTTAGCGAAGAATATCACCTCATTCCCACTTTCTGCGATTGTTATCCATGATTTACTGAAAGATCGGCAACAAGAGTTAGCTGGGCTGCAGAATATTATGTTTAAGCCGTGACACCGTTATTAATCTATGTAAACATTTTAAACTCGCCAAATCCTTACACTTATCTGGGTTAAAATTTTCGGCGAAAATTATATTTTTAACGTCACGCTGCATGGAAAAACAAAGTGGATCCTGAGTTCGCTGGTCTTTTGCGCTGTTAAGAAGAACAACCTGCAAGTTAATAGGGAGGGAAGCTTTACTTTAAATTTATTTTCGGGACTTTTGCAAATTTAACATCAACTGTACTTTCAGGTCGGACAAATCACCTAGAATTTCGGGTGGTGGATCAGTTTTTCTCAAATATTCGCGTGCAAACGAGATGGTCGAGAAAAGACGACAGATGTGGTGTCTATTTGGAGCAAGTGATGCAGGTTGAGACTAAACATATCTGCTATCCGCCCTGAAAATAAAACAGATACAAGAATTCACGGTACAATTCATGCAAGTCATGAAACAGGGAAAAGAGGCAAAGTATTATTGGAAGCCACAAGACCATATGTCCGATGCAAAGAAGACGAGAAACCAGTCGATAGCTATAGAGTATAGGGCAGCCAGCATACTACAAACCTTAACAAAATAGCAACGGCCACCTTTAACACATTTCGTTCTCTTTGTTGGCGTTGTTGTCTAGCGTTGGCCGATCGCTCGCCTGGAATCTTCTGTGACCTGAGCTTTATATAAATGATAATGGAAGTATGACTATCAATACGAACGGGATTAGATAGAATATAACCGAAATTGACATGGTGTAATGGTCAGAGGATGAGAATTCATCATCGACTTCTTTCAAACCCAGCTCACACGCCAACCCTGATGGATAGTCAAAACTTAATTGTAGGCGACGAGAGTGGACAGCCATCGCGATGATCCAAGTGGCGAGAATAAAGAAAGGCACAGCTTTGAACTGATGAGTGGAGAATGGAGAGGAAATACCACGGCTCCAAAACGATCCACTACTAACCAGGCTTTGAATAGATACAGCAGTGGGTACATCT
>JAHPZR010052398.1:5000-12500 GCA_019787425.1 Platygyra sinensis
AAAAGTCCATTGCGCATGACTGGCGGGGAACAGGTTGACGTTCTGCGTTGTGGCCCGACGTGAGTCTAGCTCATTTCGCGTTGTCTGAAAACATGAGCTTTCGCTTTCGTTTCCGCTGCTGTGTTAACGCTAAATAACCCGTGATACTAATTTCTAGGAACTTTAATTGTTTGTTTTCTCCTTTCATGTGAGTTATTTCATTTTAAAGCTTAAGAAAGGTCGAGAAAGCTGAAGCGAACTCAAGCCAGTCGGCGAACATGTGAGTACCGTGAAATATATTTTTGAAAGCAGTTATGCAAGCTTAAATAAAGACAACGTATATGCATTTCAACCGAAATTTTTCCTTTCAAGAAGTACTCGTCAAACGGTTTATTATGGCGAGATTCTAGCACATTTAAAAGGGTGTACACCATAAAACTTGTGTAGCTGTTTTCATTTTTAGCCGTAAGATCAGTGGTTTACTTAGATCTTTATCAGTCGGCACACCGATTGTCGCGCCAGTCTGACTAAACATTTGCTGTTTATTCAGAGTTCATTTACTCCATTGTACAACTCAGCGAAAAGGGGCAAGTCGCGTTTGTGAAAGCGAAATTCGGACAGGTACTTGTCGTCTCAAAATCATCGAAGTTAAATTCTGGAAAGGAATCCGCGGGAAGGTAGGTCGAGAACATTTGACCGTTTTAAATCGCACAAAAGTAGGAGTTCGTGATAGTTTAACACACCTTCACCGTGGCTTATCAAAAGTTGATTGAGAACTTCTTTACATGAAGTCCTCCTGATAAACAGAGGACGAAAATCACGTCAATAAGCTTGACAGTGCAGAAACTATGGTTTCCGACAGTGCTGCTTTTTGTTGTTCTCTCCCCAATCTTCTCACAGGTTTCGGCGTCCCCGTCGCCGTCCGCGTTCCCACTGCTTAAAGTCCCTAAATTAAGTAAATGAAAATGCCGCTATACATGGCATAACAAAAAATACACGCCTCGTAATTTGCGCGGACAGCTGAAGCTTTGCAGGTTAAGATAAATTTGAAATTTAGTTAAAACGAAGTTTCGAGCATACTCATTACAGGAGCAAAGGAAAGATATTATTTGAATTGTAATTTATTTCTGCGAACACCAGGTCAGAATATTGCAAGTTCTATCAAATAAACTTTTCTTGACATACTCAACAGTAGTAAAATATGAATTATTTCATATATTCTTCTCAGTAGTAAAATATATAATTACTAATCATTTCATGTGGTAGATGTCGAAGAAATTGTGTTGTACTCGGTATTCCCGTTTACAGTCCTGAACCCCGAATTGTACCAAAACCTTGATTTTGTGGTCTTTCAGTTGGTAATTGGTAATTTATCAGCTACAACTGTGAACAATTTTTGTACTGTTAAAAAGAACATCAAGTGAGTTTAACAGCCAAATATGAAAGGCTTGGACACCCAATCCGTGCCAACTGAGATTATTTTCGCTCAATGCGGTTATTTTGCCTCATTGAACTGTCCGAAAAATATACTTTCTAAAACCAATTCACGGAAAGAAAGCCGGATCTGATCAATATAGTTCTGCCCGCTTTTAAACACTTGTTAAATCATTTCTTTTGCACAAGCGTTGTATTCTTTCAGAATCACCGCTACAGATATTCAATTTTTGCATGTGTCACCGTATCACAGTTACAAGAGGATTTACCGTTGTACTACATAAAAACTAATTGGCATAGTTTTTCAAAGTTGTGAAACCAAAAATTTGAAATAAATTGATTATCTCCTTGGTAACATACCCATGCATAACAAAACGCCGATCAAACGATAGGATTTAAATTTCTGCTAGAGTTAAGCTAAGCCTTGTTCAGATTTAAGATGATTTTGCGCTTTTATTTTTTTGTGGTTTTGCTTCATAATTTTTTTTGACGTTTCGTGGCTCACTAAGTATGATTGTTTTTTGTTGTTGTTGTTGTTGTTGTTGTTGTTTTTTTTTTACTGTAAGCGCCCTTAAATCTCGCTCGGCCATATTTCCCCAAACACTTTTTCTGCTCGTGAAGATTTATGAGGGAACGACCGCTCCTCATTTATGTTCTCAAAATAAATCTTCTTTGTTATCATGATTGTCTGACAAAGAGGATTCAACCCAAAGCGCTGTAAAATATTTTACATTTGTCTAGAAATCAGTTCCTTTAGACATTATTCAAAATAAAGTGTTTTTCTGTCTTAAGTACATGTAAATGTAAAACACCGCTATAATTACCATAATACAGAAGATGCTCGCCCATAAATTTGGAAACGGCTGGTTAACGTCAATGTCAAATAAAGTTAAAACGAAGACTCGAAGCTTAGCCATTACTTTATACTATTCACTGTGAGCAGCTGGTCACACTGGAACCCCTCTGCGTTCTCAGTATTGCTTCTATGTTAAGTATCTTTTTATGTTCTTATGTTCTATGTTCTCCGAGGGCCAGTTCCTGAAAGAGGAATAAATTATACCAGGTATAACAGTTATTCCAGGGATAAATCTGCTATTCTAGGAATAACTATACCAGGAATAAAAATGGGTTCCCGGAAGCACTGTTTATCCTTGGAGTAGCTATTCCAGGGATAAGTTTGCTACTCTAGGAATAAATCTTCCAGCAAAGGGGATTTCCACCTGACAAACAGGTTTGGCGGGAAATTAAGTGCAATGCGTGCAGGCTGCCTTGGGTTAAAGCACTGCGGAGGGAGTGAAAGACGAATTTTTTTCTGTATCTGTGTTCACATGGACTCGGAAGAACATACCGGAAACAGTGCAGAAAAAAGAAAGGGGAACCAAATTTTACTACCCGAGAGTTGACAATTTATAATTACAGCAAACGTGGAGGCAAATAAAGGCATCTTGCAAAGCCAGTTTACCGCAATGTGACTAATAAAACCAAAACTGAACATGGAAAGCCCGGTTTTTCAGGAATAACAGGAGATTTTGAGTCCGGTGAGTACCCCTATGACCATTATTTTGAACGAGGGCACACAAACCGTAATCCAATCGAAATGAAACATCAACTGCTATATTAGAAGGGTTCGATTTGCAGCCGTTCTTGGCGAAGAAGGCCTGTTTGATCATAGTGTTCCTGTCCTCATCCGGCCAAACAATGAACATATGTTAACGGTGTACTAGAGCCTGTGATACTGCAGTTATGCATCGTGAGACCGTGCATGATTTTGGTAGCCCGAATGTATCGCCAGCTACCTTTAGGAAATCAGATACGAAGATAAATGATGAGCTATATATTACTAGATCCAGTTTTATTTTCTTCTTTCTATCCTCCTTTCACTTTTTCAGGGGGGAGGGGGTCCTATTTTGGGGTCCCAGAGTACAAAAAAAACACACCCATTTGAGAGGTAACTTTCGAGTACCATACCGGAACCTTTATACTTATTCTTTAGCCATGATTCCATGACCCCGGCCCATGTCCGACGTGCAGGACATTAGAGATATGATGGAGTAGTCCCTGTCACGTGCTCGCGTGGGGGAGGGGGATATTCTCCTAGCCAAGGTGGTCAGATCTCTCCTGGCCACTGGGACTGTTTTAGAGTCAACTGCAGGCATGTTTTTGGGGATATGGTCAGATTTTGAAGGCAAATAGGTCCTGGCAGGGCCCCGATAGGACCAGGTGTGAGTTTTAGTGCATGTCTAGGCCAGGTTTGAGACAATTTGGCTTCCTGGAGCCTATTTGGACTTGATATCTGACCGTATTTGCAAGAACATGATTCTTCTTCAATGACCAGTCATTGAGTTTGAGGCATTCTTAGTTGTAGCTAAACGTTTTCAGAGATTTAGTCTACTCAAAATACTAACAGAACCGTGTTCTAAGAGGGCTGCTCTGCCGGGGTCCTTAAGTCGCCTTAGATCGCCTTAAATCGCCTTAAGTCATCTTTACATTTAAGTCACCTTAATTCCATACACACACCTTAAAATAAGTCTAGGGGCCCTCAATACAACATACCCCAACCCCTGGCCAGGCCTGTTAAGTTGGCAAAATTGTGACAGATCAAGGTATCTTAGTTTATTTCCAAAACTAATGATAGGGGGAAGGGAAGCAGGGGGTCGCCTCTTGCCCCTTCTTGGAATACCCATTTAATAAGGTGCTGTTGAGCCTGGTGAACTCCCGCCACAAGACATAGGAGAGGCCAGGGCACACTGGGGCACCTGTACCAGAGATACTTGTTTGCAGGAATCATGTAAGGTACATGACAGCATAATCATAACTTCAACACAAGTCCTGATTAAATATCTGTGACAAGTCGTATTTGGTAATTGGCTCTAGTGGAGACAAGATTCTAGTCTCCGCACAATTTATTTTTCACAAGATGCTAAGTCTTATGTCACCAGTTTGCTACAAAAACAAGTACCCATAAAATACAATTCAATTCAAAATATTTGAGCTTGCAACTAAATTTTTAATTAATACTCCACATCAACTCGACAACTCCGTGGAAACCTCCACTAATTTCTCTTTGCACAGGTCACAGGGGGCACACACTCTTGCTGAGTAGGGAGAGAGTAAATAAAGAAACGAAGAGAATGAATAGTTTACCTTTGTCTCCTCTTGTCATCTCTTTTAGCTCACGAGATTTTAATGTGAAAACTGCTGCTTACAAATGCTGCAAAACACTCTAGCACTAAACTCGTACCTAGGTCTTTCCGCGCTCAGCAAAAAAAATTTTTTCGGTTTGTATAAAATTTGACAAGGTAGGCAACTCTTTGCCAAAACATTTTGAACGCACTGCGAATATTCGCTGGAATCTCTAGATTTCGTTGCTCTCACGAAACCAAACAAACACAAAAAGAGGTCAGAAGGTTTTTCTACAACTTGGCCGAATTTGTTTTCGAATACTTTTGCGACAGTGGGAGAATTTAAGCGACTTTTGAAAAGTTTTGTCTTAATTCGCTTTTCGCAACATGACCGTACCGTTACCCAAATCCCAAACACGTCATCCAGCGCACGCTCCTGCTCGCCTCTCCCTCTCCCACATAGGTTTTTTGATGTAAAAAGTTTTTACAAAATCCTTCCTTTTCTCCCAATTATTATCACAAAATGTCGCTAAGACGCTTCTGGTATTAGCTCCCAACATGTTTTTTCGTGCAAAGATCGGGCGACCTCGTTAGCGCAAGATAAACTGCGAAGAGGGAAGGTGTTTGTAAAGTTTTGTAGTGTCAAAAAAGCATGTGTGGGGGATGGAGGGGAGCACGAGCGCGCGCTGGATGACGTGTTTGGGATTTGGGTAACGGTACGATCATGTTGCGAAAAGCAAATTGAGACAAAACTTTTCAAAAGTCGCTTAAATTCTCCCACTGTCGCAAAAGTATTCGAAAACAAATTCGGCCAAGTTGTAGAAAAACCTTCCGACCTCTTTTTGTGTTTGTTTGGTTTCGTGAGAGCAACGAAATTTAGAGATTCGAGCGAATATTCGCAGTGCGTTCAAAATGTTTTGGCAAAGAGTTGCCTCCCTTGTCAAATTTTATACAAACGAAATTTTTTTTTGCCTGAGCGCGGAAAGGCCTAGGTACGAGTTTAGGGCTACAGTGTTTTGCAGGATTTGTAAGCAGCAGTTTTCGCGGTAAATATCGTGAGCTAAAAGATGACAACATGAGACAAAGGTAAACTATTCATTCTTTTCGTTCCTTTATTTACTCTATCCCACTCAGCAAGATTGTGTGCTCCCTGTGCACAGGTTTCATAATTTATAACTTGACAGATGAACTAACAGCCACTAACAGCCAAAGCGCAAAGAAATTCTCTTCACCCCGAGCTCATGTAACTGGCAAATGAACCATAACTCTAATCCGCATAATTACACGTGTCGGGCAAATGTTTAGCTTACATGTACCGTACGTGATGAATGCACATCTTTCACATTTGATGGCTTTGCAGGAGGCAAATGGCAACTGTAACACAATATTCTTCCTTTAAAAAGCTTCTCTTCCGATCGATCGCACAGAAATACTTCATCTACTTTTCAGCGTTTGGTTTGAAAAAAAAGTTTAACATGGCTTCAAGCCACTGTTATCATCTCTTGGAGGAACTGTGGCGAAAAATATTTTAACGAAAACAAAACGCACGTGCTTTTTCCTCGTGGAGTGAGTTATCAATCTGGTCTGCAATCTTTGGAATCTACACCTTTAGAAGCAGTCCACCTTGAGTCCATTGACTGGCTCTCTGCTTGTATATATATTGGCAAACAAAAATCAATTCCGGAGAAAGAATTTGAGGTACAGAGGTATTTCTTCTGTTTTACCAGGTTTACATGATATTCGCCTTTATTACAGATCGGCCATCTTTAGTGTGACGTATGTAAAACGCGCGAGACGTATGTTTTCCCCGCGCGCGCTCTTCTGTAGCATGGAAATTAGCTAGAGGCTGGCAAGGAGTTCTGGGAGAATCAAAATGGCGGCTTGCCTGACTTCCACTTTGTGGAAACAATATAAGATTGTTAATGACATTATAGAGGTCAACGACCGCTTTAAATCGCACAATGCTACCAGCGTCCAGAAAAATAGTACCCATTTTCCGTTGTTTTCACAGATCAACGCTGCGAGGTGGAAAATAGTACCAGATCTGAAAGCTTGGAATGTTTGGTTTCCAATGAGGCTGGCGATTGCAGTAAGAAAGAACCTCCTTAAACACTGAAAACCTTCAAGTTTAATGTCAGTGGAACGTCCAAGTTTCCAGGAGCCAAAAAAGTGGTCAATGACCAAGCGAAAGAAGTTTCATTGAGAGAGACCTTGGTATACGGTACTCGTTACGGTATTGGAGTGTTCTGCCTCACTAAGGAAAGGGAGGAACAAATTGGTTGGGTTCAAGAAAAGGAACAGTCACTGTTTGATGCCATTGGAATGGCGTATAATTTACCAAACTTTCGTGCAAAAATTCACAGTGCAAGCTGCAAGAATCATGGAGATAACTTTACAAAGATACCGATTGCTGTCATTTGTGAATATCATGACTTCTTGTTATTTATTTATTGTTCACATTACAAATATTATATAATAGTCTTATTTATCAACTCATCAAAAGAAAGACAAATGTTACGCCTTTCTTTTGATGAGTAGATAAATATTGTGCATTTTGGTGTTTTACATTATTCATGTAGCTGTAATGCTCACTTTACTGTTACTGATCAACGCATTATAAGGAGTGGGACATTGAGGGTGCTTGGAAACAGCCTTAAAGATTTAACCAAAACTGCAAAACCATAGGGGAAAATTCATTATGACAATCGAACATCTTAAATTGGAAAACTACAATAGAAATTGATGAAAACCACAATGTCTCCCTCCACAAGCAACATTGTTATCTATACTTTTAATGGCTACTTTGTGCCTGCAATATAAGTTGTAATTACTTTAACTATATTTTATTATTATTGTTATCCCAGCCCAGCATTTGTGAGCTCTTGTGGCTTTGAAAGATGGACATCTGACACTGACATGAATTATAGCAACTAAAAACTGAAATAATATTATTGTGATCATAATT
>JAHPZR010052398.1:15000-20000 GCA_019787425.1 Platygyra sinensis
TCTCCGAAACTATGGGGAGCCAGTAAAGATTGTAAACATCATCCGATCTTCATATTAGGAAGCCATTCATAGAGGACAGCCCACTGAAGCATTCAACATGAGAACAGGGGTCAGAAAAAGGTTGTTTGGGTCAGAAAAAGGTTCTTTCTTGTTTTTGAGTGTAATCGATTGGATTATGAGAACACCCACAGCACAGGCAAGAAATGGAATCCAGTGGACACACTGGATGCAGCTTGACGATCTAGACTTTGCAGACGACCTGACACTGTTATCCCACACACATCGGCAAATGCAGAAGAAGGCCATCAGTGTTAAAGACTCGTCTGCCCAAATTGGTCTTAACATCAACAGGGGAAAAACTAATGTCCTTTGGATTAACATTACGACCACTGAACCAGTTTGGCTGGATGGTGACTTGTTGGAAGAGCTAAACTCCTTTACCTATCTGGGCAGAGTAGTTGACATTCAGGGGGACACAGAAGCTCACGTTAAAACCAGAATTGGCAAAGCAAGAGCATTGGAAAAACGGACCACAATTTCTCACACAAGAGTTACAGCCTACACCCTACGCTTTTTCCATAACAAGACTTTTCATTCAGAGCCAAAAGAACAGACGAAGCAGCCTGTTGCTACCAGAAGAAATCAACTGCGGAGAAACATTCTGGGTTGTCAGCGCACACGGCACAATCAGAGTGGGTGGTCGACTCAGTAAATTGCAGTTGGATTATTGCCAGAGGCATCCTGTATTATTACCCCCAAGCCACATTGCCCAGCTGATCATGGAAGATGTCCATCGCAAAGTCTCACACGCAGGCCCTGAAAGAACTTTAAGTGAAAGCCGGCAAAACTTCTGGACTGTACGTGGAAGAAACCTTCCCGGGAAACTCGTCAGAGACTGTGCAATACATGTATGTCGTAAGTTAAGCCAGCCACCGCACACCACTCTGATGGCAGACTTCGCCCCTGAAAGGATCATGCCCTCCTCTCCTACATTCTCAGTCACTGGAGTAGACCTCTTTGGCCTATTCAATTTGAAGTACGGAAGAAAAAAGTCTATTAAAACGTGGGGTACCCTTTTCGCATGCGCAACCGTGTGAGCCATCCACCTAGAAATAGTTGAAAGCCTGTCAACTGAGTCCTTTCTTCAAGCTCTCCTCTTTTTGTGTCTCATCTCATCACAGATGGCCAGCTACCATTATATCCAACAACGAATCGAGGAATCTGGTTGTGGGAGTAAGGAAGAATATCAATGAGTTTGCTGTGCTCCACAAAATCCGTTGGAAACCACTCCCTGCAGTGCCCACTAAGGAGGAATCTATGAAAGCTTAATCAAGCAAACCATCGGGCCCTTCGGGTCGCCATCGGAAACCAAGTTCTGTCTTGGAATGAAATGTCAACCATCTTTGCTGAGGTGAAATCCTTGATAAATAGCAGACCCCTCGGTTATCCTTCCAACGATCCGAATGATCTTCAGCCATTGACCCCCAACCATCCCTTTCTTGGTCGTGTCTCGTCCTATGTTCCTTAAAGCCCCTTTAAAGAAGCACAAAGCCCACGAAAGCGCTTTAAGTTTCTGCAGAGTCTCGCCCACCAGTTTTGGAAGCAGTTCATTCGAGAGTACGTTCCCACATCTATGCGAAGATCGAAGTGGCACACCAGAGGTCGTCAGATCAGAGATGGCGATATTGTCCTTCTCGTTGACTTCAACGCCCCACGAGGCAAGTGGATCCTTGCTTTAGAGAAAGAAAACCAATCCAAGTGCGGATGGTGTGATCAGAACAGTTCTTGTCAAGGGCAATGATTCCGGAGTTAAAGTGCCTACGAAACGAATTTTTTTTTTCACGGAAATATAGACATTTAGGTGCCGAAAATCAGAAAACACAGGAAAAATTTGCTAGAAAAGTGTTAAAAAGACATCGTAGGGTCTCGAAAATCCCAAATTTGCCCTAAATGGAGACATATTTTTGGGAACCTGAGTTTGGGTTATTCTGAGTTGTGACGTCACAGGGTTTGCACGAAGACCACGAAGGTGTGGTCTTTGTTTACAAGGTATTTTGAACCTTCAAAAATACGGCAGAAAAGGATTCCAACTCCGCTAGTTCATCGTCTGAAGATCAGCAACAATACGAAGAATCAAGAATCGATGAACTCGAGGTAAGGATACGTTCTGCTCTCCCATATCAAGATGAACCAGTTGCTCCAGTCGCTGCTCACACGGACGAAGACAAAATGGACTCGCACGATGAAGACGACGAAACGGCATTTGTCCGGCAACTTTGGAAGCCAGATTTGAGATCGTGTATCTGTTAATACTTGATAAGTTTATAAGGTTAATTTTAGAGTAAAATTTCCTTTTTTACATGTAATAAGTAAAAGTCAAACGTTGGTCTGTTTCACTCTACATGTAGGTATTCATTTGGTTTATGTGAAACAGAAACCCTTGTTGGTGAACGAGAGTATCGCTGCTGCAAGGAGTTATTAGGTCCGGCGCAAAGGATAATGGTGTTTGATGGCATCATTTAGCATATAAGATGTATAACGGAGCACGAACACTACACAGCGCTTACGAACAAGACTGTGTCGTCGCTGGGTGGCCCGCTGCTAAGATGCAGAAATGGAAGATCTTACCGGCGTTACGCTAATCAATCGGAGAACGAGTAAGCTTACAGTGTTATGTATTATCTGTATAAAGTGGGAAAGGCACAAAAGGGATTCATTTGTTTTGTTGTAAGTGTTTGTTGCTGTGTGTGACTGTTCAGCTCATCTGTTACTCTATTCCAGCAAGATAGGATTGAACTTTAATAGAGAATGTTCATTCAGCTACAAATGCCAATTTTTACTTATTTCAGATATTTTAGAGCAGCGGCTTATCGATGGTTCGTGAGATGGATTTGTGGACCCATGGGATTGGAAAATAGCCGGCCTCTTTCTGGGTGTCTACCACCGAATAAGAAGCGAGCTATCATCTGGACGATCATAGGGCTACACTTCGGCTGAAGAAAGGACATGAGCCCTACCATGGTTTAATAAATGTGTTCTTTTTATACATAAAACTTGTGGTATTCCTGGCTTGTTGTGTTTGATACATACATGTAAACATATTATAGACAAGGAAAACAGTACAATACCCTTCTTTATTGCAATTATTGTGCAAATACTTTGAAATCAACAACACAGCAAGGTTGAAAAATTTTAACATGGCACCAAGGCTTTGGGACTACTAAATCAAAAGAAATTGTCGATTTATTCCATTACCCCAACATAGTTACTTTTGTTTTAGTCCCCAAAGCCTCGCAACCATATTAAAATGTCGATACAACCCTAGCTATTGTATAGTCATATAAAAATAAACTTCAATGCATGTTCTGTCTCAAATGTTCAAGTGAGACATAATAGATGT
Source organism: Platygyra sinensis (assembly GCA_019787425.1). Taxonomy (NCBI): domain Eukaryota; kingdom Metazoa; phylum Cnidaria; class Anthozoa; order Scleractinia; family Merulinidae; genus Platygyra; species Platygyra sinensis. The sequence goes on from JAHPZR010052398.1 coordinate 18,401, forward strand.
CTTATTTATTTATTTTTTTCAAATTTCTTCTTTGACTATTACTTAGGCTTACAGAGAGACACTACCAGTTCACACTTTATTTGTTCATTGCTGAATTTTGATTTTCTTGGAGAACATCAGCCATTTGTTAGATGCCAAACATCGATTCTGCTGATGTCCTGTTCTAGGCTGACCACATTTTGTGCAAGTGTGAGCTTTCTTCCTGGGTGGCTCACTACTTGCTTGGCACTCACGGCTTTCAAGAGCAATCTGTGCTTCAGCTGTGAAAGAACTGACCCTGTTGACTTACATACTATCAGACTTTTAGGCTACCAAGCCCTCGTAGAATATCTCATGCAAAATAGTTTTTGGAAGCAGATGTCATTAAATATAGAAAAAATAACATGCAAACATGTAGTTATAACTTGTTATTAGTCACTTGAAGAAATACCTTGTGAATATAATGGTGTCTCCGCAAATTTCTTCCTTTTCAAATGCTGCTTAACTGCAGTTGCATTATCCACTCTCTCTGGGAATTGGCTGTTGAGGGGTTTTGGTACCATAGATTTGTATTTTTTTAGAAACTGGAAGTGGGAAGCCAACTTAATGCTTCCCAAATTTAGAACTGAGACTGCAAGGAAGTCTTTTTATTTTAACTGATCAAAACTTTGTTATTAATGATATTCCTAATGAATTGAAGGTTTTGACTTGGTCATGAACTCATATTTTAGAATCACAAGCTTTTTATTACAATTATATTTAAAGTTGGTGACTGTATTTAGGCTTTTAAGGCGTTTCTTATTTGCAGGGCCCTCATTGGTATCAGCATTTTTTGCTGAAGAGGTCACCCTGGTTAAATAACATTATTGTTGTTGTTGTTGTTGTTGTTTTGCAACCTCTCTCACAAACTCCTCTCCCAGTTTAAATTTGGTGTATGTGACTTTGATGTAGTCACCTCCATCTTTAGACTGATTAGTCTCCCTCTTCACATCTTCATTAAAATGAAGGCTAGCAAGTACATGCCTATAAAAGTATCAAAATCAATTACAATCACAATGTCAGTGTGTGTGAAATACTTTAATCCGATGTATTGTTGATTTATTTTTGTAGTTATAGTCATACCAATAAAATGTCCCTAACCAAGAGAAATTTATCATCTTGGGATGCCAGTGGTTCGGGGTGGCATGAAAACCCGCAAGGCAGCTAGTTTGGTCTTCAGGGGACAGTTTCTTCGAGTCATTAAGGAGACTTTACTTGTCATATTCCCTGGTTCCTTTCAAATGATTTCACACTTGTCAGCAACAAACATGCAACACAGTTCAATGTTATATTATTATAGTCAGCAGATATTTCAGGGTATCACAGTGAATCACTGTTTATTTCACTAACAATTTGACCCTCAAGTAATCAAATGTACCAATTTTAATCCACTTCTTGGTTCAATGTCATCCTCATGGGCACACCCTGGGAAGAGAGGATCTGGGTGGTCTTGATGATTATTGGATACATATCTCATTGAATTCATTTTGCAATGATCAAGTTCTCAAAGCCTTGTTTAGTGGAACTCGTACACCAATAAACATGGCTTCGAACGCCTTTCATTCACTCCTTTAAAACTACA
>JAHPZR010052398.1:27500-30000 GCA_019787425.1 Platygyra sinensis
ACAACAACAACAACAACAATAATGTTATTTAACCAGGGTGACCTCTTCAGCAAAAAATGCTGATACCAATGAGGGCCCTGCAAATAAGAAACGCCTTAAAAGCCTAAATACAGTCACCAACTTTAAATATAATTGTAATAAAAAGCTTGTGATTCTAAAATATGAGTTCATGACCAAGTCAAAACCTTCAATTCATTAGGAATATCATTAATAACAAAGTTTTGATCAGTTAAAATAAAAAGACTTCCTTGCAGTCTCAGTTCTAAATTTGGGAAGCATTAAGTTGGCTTCCCACTTCCAGTTTCTAAAAAAATACAAATCTATGGTACCAAAACCCCTCAACAGCCAATTCCCAGAGAGAGTGGATAATGCAACTGCAGTTAAGCAGCATTTGAAAAGGAAGAAATTTGCGGAGACACCATTATATTCACAAGGTATTTCTTCAAGTGACTAATAACAAGTTATAACTACATGTTTGCATGTTATTTTTTCTATATTTAATGACATCTGCTTCCAAAAACTATTTTGCATGAGATATTCTACGAGGGCTTGGTAGCCTAAAAGTCTGATAGTATGTAAGTCAACAGGGTCAGTTCTTTCACAGCTGAAGCACAGATTGCTCTTGAAAGCCGTGAGTGCCAAGCAAGTAGTGAGCCACCCAGGAAGAAAGCTCACACTTGCACAAAATGTGGTCAGCCTAGAACAGGACATCAGCAGAATCGATGTTTGGCATCTAACAAATGGCTGATGTTCTCCAAGAAAATCAAAATTCAGCAATGAACAAATAAAGTGTGAACTGGTAGTGTCTCTCTGTAAGCCTAAGTAATAGTCAAAGAAGAAATTTGAAAAAAATAAATAAATAAGACATCTATTATGTCTCACTTGAACATTTGAGACAGAACATGCATTGAAGTTTATTTTTATATGACTATACAATAGCTAGGGTTGTATCGACATTTTAATATGGTTGCGAGGCTTTGGGGACTAAAACAAAAGTAACTATGTTGGGGTAATGGAATAAATCGACAATTTCTTTTGATTTAGTAGTCCCAAAGCCTTGGTGCCATGTTAAAATTTTTCAACCTTGCTGTGTTGTTGATTTCAAAGTATTTGCACAATAATTGCAATAAAGAAGGGTATTGTACTGTTTTCCTTGTCTATAATATGTTTACATGTATGTATCAAACACAACAAGCCAGGAATACCACAAGTTTTATGTATAAAAAGAACACATTTATTAAACCATGGTAGGGCTCATGTCCTTTCTTCAGCCGAAGTGTAGCCCTATGATCGTCCAGATGATAGCTCGCTTCTTATTCGGTGGTAGACACCCAGAAAGAGGCCGGCTATTTTCCAATCCCATGGGTCCACAAATCCATCTCACGAACCATCGATAAGCCGCTGCTCTAAAATATCTGAAATAAGTAAAAATTGGCATTTGTAGCTGAATGAACATTCTCTATTAAAGTTCAATCCTATCTTGCTGGAATAGAGTAACAGATGAGCTGAACAGTCACACACAGCAACAAACACTTACAACAAAACAAATGAATCCCTTTTGTGCCTTTCCCACTTTATACAGATAATACATAACACTGTAAGCTTACTCGTTCTCCGATTGATTAGCGTAACGCCGGTAAGATCTTCCATTTCTGCATCTTAGCAGCGGGCCACCCAGCGACGACACAGTCTTGTTCGTAAGCGCTGTGTAGTGTTCGTGCTCCGTTATACATCTTATATGCTAAATGATGCCATCAAACACCATTATCCTTTGCGCCGGACCTAATAACTCCTTGCAGCAGCGATACTCTCGTTCACCAACAAGGGTTTCTGTTTCACATAAACCAAATGAATACCTACATGTAGAGTGAAACAGACCAACGTTTGACTTTTACTTATTACATGTAAAAAAGGAAATTTTACTCTAAAATTAACCTTATAAACTTATCAAGTATTAACAGATACACGATCTCAAATCTGGCTTCCAAAGTTGCCGGACAAATGCCGTTTCGTCGTCTTCATCGTGCGAGTCCATTTTGTCTTCGTCCGTGTGAGCAGCGACTGGAGCAACTGGTTCATCTTGATATGGGAGAGCAGAACGTATCCTTACCTCGAGTTCATCGATTCTTGATTCTTCGTATTGTTGCTGATCTTCAGACGATGAACTAGCGGAGTTGGAATCCTTTTCTGCCGTATTTTTGAAGGTTCAAAATACCTTGTAAACAAAGACCACACCTTCGTGGTCTTCGTGCAAACCCTGTGACGTCACAACTCAGAATAACCCAAACTCAGGTTCCCAAAAATATGTCTCCATTTAGGGCAAATTTGGGATTTTCGAGACCCTACGATGTCTTTTTAACACTTTTCTAGCAAATTTTTCCTGTGTTTTCTGATTTTCGGCACCTAAATGTCTATATTTCCGTGAAAAAAAAAATTCGTTTCGTAGGCACTTTAACTCCGGAATCATTGCCCTTGACAAGAACTGTTCTGATCACACCAT
>JAHPZR010052399.1:0-11593 GCA_019787425.1 Platygyra sinensis
ACTCCATCCGCGCAAAGTTATTTTTATAGCGCAGAGTATTTTATATATTCTTTTTCACAATTTTTATCCTATTGTTATCTAGCCTTTTGTATTTTAGATTTTATCACTTACCTTTTGTAACGCTTAGTACATATTTCCATATTTTTATCGCTTTTTATATTCTCACGTGTGATTTTACTTCCTATAATGCAAAATTCTATTCATTTATTTCTTACTTGAAAATGATCTCAGCGAGATCGAAACGTCGTATTTTTTCGCTAATTTTTATCTTAAAATATTAAATGTGTTCCAAAGAGACTCCTTATTATTCTTATATTATTGACATTTATTGGGCACAGTTTTCTTCTCCTTTCTTTCTCCTCGACTACCTTAGGTTGCATAACGCCTCTCGGCATGGAGAGTGGAGATATCACCAATGCCCAAATAAGCGCATCTTCAATGTTGGATGGTAACAACTCTCCGGAGCAGGCAAGGCTTCATCAAAAAGCAGATGGAAGTATGGCTGGAGCCTGGTCAGCTGAAATAGATGATCCTAATCAGTGGCTCCAAGTCGATCTCGGTAGTTTCACCAAAGTGTCACGCGTTGCAACTCAAGGGAGGAATGGGTTCGACCAGTGGGTGACAAAGTACAAGATACAATACGGTGATGACGGTGAAAACTTTTGGGTGTACAAGGAGCCAGGGACCAGCACAGCCAAGGTGAGTTAATTCATGTTGTTATACCTCCCAACTCAAAAACGTTCTCCGATTGGAGGAGAACGCGTCACGTGCCGTGGGTTAAATCTCTCTAACTCCCTAGGGCGAATAAAACTCATTAACTCCCTAGGGAAAGAGCAACTTAATGAACTTTGGACTCGCACGTGATCATGTTGTGCACCTTGAAACGGCGGGAAATTTGTGTACCAGTCGACCTGATGTTAAAAAGCCATTGAAGTAGGACAACGTTTCTCATTAGAGACGGCATTCATTATTCAAGAAAACGGATTTATAGTCGTAAAAACATATCATGCAGATTAACAAAAGGGAAAATATGAACGTTTTGAGTCTCCAAGCTTGTGGTTTGGCGCCAAAAATGGGTTCCCCACCTTCGTCAACTCGCTCGTCGATCGCCGTCGCCAGCAGGAAAGTATTTGTGCAATTTACAACAAAATATGCTGTTCCTGATCAAATCAAACTCAAAATGCTTGAGTTAAGCATTAGAAGACGCCAAAGCAACTTAAGCACTGTGTATAGTTTTTGATTAGCTGCGAAGAAAACGGATGTTATCGTGATTTTTCGATAGGACAGGTTAGTTTTGGCAGCCGCTCAATTTTGCGAGTGCAGCCAGTGTATGCAATGGCGTCAAGCAAATCATTTTTTTCGGAGCTTTTTCTATTTTTGAGTCGGGAGGTATAACAAAACACTTAATGACTGGCCCTCGGGACACAGTGAGTTTTTTTTCCCCTCGACCTCAATGTCCCCCCCCCCCCCCCCCTCGCGGGGAAACAAAACTTACTGTTTCCCTTGTGGCCAGTCATTAAGTGCTTATTATTTCTAGAGTAATTTATGATTAGCCTCCATTTACCTGGAAAAAGTAGGAAAACCTACATGTGTAATTATTCGACTGCACCTATTACAACCATGTTGACCAGCGTGAAACCATTTACTTTATCTGGAAAGCCAAAACAAAAAAGAAATTTGCTTCTCAAAACGGTAAGCCATAATAATTTCTTAGCAAGAAAAGAAATTATCTTGCAGTAATTTTATATGCTGTTAGAGTTATTGTCCCATTTAAACTAACCTTCTCTTTTAAGGTGATATTTTGAGCACATGAGTCAACAAACAGAAATAAACAATCACTAAGCAGTCTTATCCCCTCCTTAACGGCCCGAAATAAAAATTCCTTTCTATTTAGCTCCCCCTAAAATGGTCTTTGTTTTAGTGGTAACCTTATCAACTGTCAGTTATTTAACAAAGCAACACATTACGTGTCTCTTATTTTTAGGTGTTTCGTGGAAATCAAAACAGCGATACCGTTGTTTACAACATTTTGAGACTACCTTTCACAGCTCGCTACATACGATTCGTACCATTTGATTGGCACAAACACATATCTATGAGAATTGAGATCTACGGTTGTCCAGGTAAGATGCTTCAGCAATTTCCAAGATCACATTTTTTGTAACAACTGTAAATAGTTGATTTATTGGAATAATCCATGGCTACTTAAGAAAATATATGAAAAAAATTAAAATTTTAACTTGGAATATTAGCTTACAAATAAGAAAACGTACAGAAAATGCCAGGTGTTCTTAGTTGCAGGGTCCTTACTGTAAGAAAAATGGAGGACAAGTATACTATTACTGTCAGTGAGTGACAAAATGACAAGTCTAAGCCGAGGCTAAGAAATTTTGGTTTCAGAAGACTGCTGCACTTGGCACATAAACATAAATTATTTTTTTCTTACACGGAAAAAAGGTTGTGCTGCAGCACTGGGCATGGAAAACGAAGGAATAACTGATGTCCAAATAAACTCATCTTCACAACTGGATGACACTCACTCTGCCAGTGAAGCAAGATTAAATTATAAAGCAGATGGAAGCGAGCGGGGAAGTTGGTCCGCTCTCACAAATGACTTCAACCAGTGGCTTCAGGTGGATCTTGGTACTTTTAACCGCGTGACTCGTGTGGCGACACAGGGGAGGAATGGGCGTGACCAGTGGGTGACCAGATACAGGTTACAGTACAGTGATGACGGAGTAACGTTTCTGTTTTACAAAGAGTTTGTAAACAGTTCGGCCAAGGTATGCTAGTTGTCTACTGTAGACCGTAGTTAGCATTGTAGATAGTGCAACAGGTTTTCGCCGGAAAATTTTCATCTTCGATATGATATCTAGGTGTGTGAAGTCAAGATGACTGTTTTAAGGAAAGAGATACTGGACTGGCAGCTGATGTCGGCTTTGCTGGACTAGGATAAGCCGATTTTAAGCCCTTCGGACTTACATTTCTCAGCGATAAGGTAGAAACGAGAGAGACCTTTGGGGTCCTCTCGTGTCCCCGTCACTGTAAAAGCTGTAAAAGATAATTAGTAGAAGTTCGAACTTTTTATACCTAGTGGATCAGAGAAGCAAGTACAAGGCTATCATTTCGCAGTTTACAAACCCACCTGAAAATCTAGTTTTGCTCTTTTTTCTCTCGTGATCAGGTATTTTATGGGAATCAAGACACCGACACTATTGTATACAATGTTTTGAACCCGCCTATTACAGCACGCTATATCCGAATAAGCCCTGTTGAATGGCACAATCATATATCAATGCGGATGGAGATCTACGGTTGCTTTGGTAAGGTATTATTTGTTGATAATTACGGATATCCGTACGTATGCAGTTACAAAATACATCTAAATCGTCAAAGTATCCTGTTAAGATCGCGACACGCGACTGACAGCAGAATTATTTACTTTAGCCTTGTTTATTTTTAAGCGCCCACACCTGCTCCAACTGCACCATCACCGGGAATGACTTCAGTTGTTAGTAACCCAACAGTGGAGTTCGGACCGGAAGCGAATCGAGGTGAAAGTAAGGGGAGAAAAGGTAAGGGGAGTGTTGTTCGTTAACGCTGTTCTTCTTTGACGTGACTTAATGCTTGATCCCAGACCTGGCTGGGGGAATGTGTCGGTCTTCCCATACAAATTTGTTACGTTTTATTTCCGCTTTTAGAGAAGTATCTTTGGACATTTTTTCAGTCTGAAGCAGACTTCTCCAATAAAAAGAAACGTCAGAATAAAGTCTAGTTTGAAAAGGAAACGAAAGAGTAAAATAAGTCAACACGACTACCTGGATAGTCTCTTTTCCAGCGCGGCGAGGTTTTACGTAGCATGAAGGGCCTAGGAGCATTTCTACTCCCCCTGGATGGGATGCTAGTCCATTGCGGCAGGGTTCCCCAAGCATTAAATTCACAAATACCTATAAATACACCTGGGTAGAGAGAGGCAAGCGTCTTCCCTAAGAACACTTGAAAATAACGTTAACCCCAGTCAAGCTCCGGAATCCGGACTGCTCGATCCGGAGTCCAGCTCATGAACCGTTACTCCACCGCGCGTCTAAATAAAACTGTGACTGGTGTGGAAAACGATCCAAACTATAACACGTTTTTCTTATAATCTTGATCTCATAATAACTCTGAGTTTATTGACAAGTGCTTGTTAATTTTTGATAGGTGTTAACGTTCCCGCCATTGTTGTTCCTGTGTTGCTGTGTATTGTGATACTGATCTTGCTGTTGGTTGGCTTCTTTTTCTGGAAAAGGTGAGACTAAACACGCCGTTCAATAGGTTACATTGTTCTAAATGAAGGAGCAATGCAATGCTCGACAGAACTAACTCGTTCAAACCAAATAAACATTTTAAGATAAAACCCTATAATTTACATCAAGCCGGCTAAGGTGCCTCAATATGGCATTGAATTTTTAAAGGAAATTCCCAAACGTCTGCGGGAGATGGAAAGGAGAACTAAAATTTGGAGCTTCTCTCCCATACAGTGATATTGATGCAGCTGTACCATCAGTTGAGGGACTTGCATCAAGAGAAATTCTCATTTGACACCTTGAAACGTTCAGTAGTGTCCGATAAATACTAGTGTGTTGTTTTCTTGTTATCCAGGAGACATGGAAAGGACCTTAATATTAAACCAGTCGTATATACGAGGTCAGTGAAAAACAAAACAAAACAAAACATGTGGTTTCCCTGTGGATGTACCGAAATAAGCCCTGACACCATCCTATCATTTTGTATAGGGGTTAAACAGTTGATTCCCAAGGAATAAAACAAATTTGAACTGAGGAGTAAATACAAAGGTGCCTGAAAATATGGGGAAAGGGTTTGCGAGGTGAAGATAGGTTCTTTCTTTCTCTGAAAATCGAGAGGGTGGATGGGGTCTTTCCTGCTGCATTGATGACGAACACCATCCTAAGACAACTTTTCAATTCGGGGATAAACAAAGGAACTTGGGAACATGCAAATTCCAGTAGTCTCATCATTAACGTTATCAAAATCATCATGTGTAGTAAAATAATGCACGCTGTATCATCGCGGATGGTGACTCTTAACATAATTAAAGACACCTAACCCGACGCGCAAGCTTTTGTGGCAAAGCCCTTTTACGGTATTCGTGACAATCAGATCATTATAGGCTTTGTGATGTTTTGTTTACTTTTAATTGTCTGAAGTGCAAAGTAAAATAGACCAAGAACGAATTACTTCCTCGTTCAACTATTCTTATTTAAAGATGCTTGCCGTTTGAATTCTTCATTCTTTTCTTTAAATTTCAGGACAACCGATGATTTACCCACAGCAGCGGAAAACTTGACCAATGACCGGTAAATATCTTCAAGTTCATATATGAAACTCACGTACAGTATAACAGTGGTGCTGAGGGACACCACTGTAACGTACACGACATTTAACCTTTTTAAAACAAGTGGACTGTCAAGCTGCAACCACAGGAGGGCATCAGGAACGAGTACATGCATTTTAAGACCCAGGCAAGAGGAAGGCCACTCACTTTGAATAGAAAGTAATAATTTGGAAATTAGCATGCTAGTAGATTAATTTCTTTCATAAATTTACAGTGATACAAAAATAGAAGTTCACATCCCTTGCCCTCGAAAATCAAAATGGACAGACGATAACCCTGTCTCTGCCCCTGCCCCACAGAAGTTTCAAAGTATGTTTAAGGTGTTCACACTTGTGCTCTCTTACTTCCTGACAGTGATGTTTTGCTGTTCCAAGATTCCTAAGGCATTCTAGGCATTCTGCAACGACGAAGACAGATAGCTCTGACACCATGCTCATCCTGATAATCGAGTTTCTAAGTTTACTATGTTAAAAACTGTTCGCCTTTCATGTACAACAAGATGTAATAACTTGTTGGTGAAGATATGCTGTTGGTTTAACGCTTGTAATGCAAGTTATTTAAACTGAAATCGCTGATAAATAAACTCATCAAACGCCACAAGTTAAAAGTAAACTGCCTGTGTGCTGCACTACTATTTTTCTTGCGACTTAATTTTGATAATATTTGGGCAGTGTTCTCTACGTTAGCAGAAGCTTATACTCAGTTTTGCTCTAGCCACTTGGAGCGATACCACTCAATTTGTATGAAGTATTAATGTGTGATAAAGTGTGATGTCTTTTTATCAAATAAACCAGAAAAACAAATAATTTTGTCTTTGATCATCAATTATAATGAATAAACTGCAGTCTTGTTGGTTTGAAGTAAAGCCACTTACTGTCTCACACTTGTATTGCAATGACTGATCTGTTAGAAAGGCTAACTGCGATGTTGATGTGTCGTCATGCATTTATTCTCACGTTCGCGTTGGCAGATGTACGGACGGCTTGCATCTGTGGAAAAAAAATTGAATCTGGTGTAATTTTTTCGGCGCAGGCAGGCTACCCGCTAAATGCACCCACCTCCCACTTTTTTGCGTTTGAATTTGAATGCATTTGCTTGTAAAAAAAATTAACAACGAACCATGACCCGACCGGACTCGCCTGATATGCCGCCGAAGCGTAGCAAATACGTGCGATTAGGTATAAATATAAGTTAGCCTCTGAGTTGGGGTGTAATTTATGGCAGGACATGAACAAGTTATATTTACTGCCGTTCGTTTGCAGTTAGCGTTCATTCAGTGCTGTTTGCCCGCGGTTAGCATTTAACGAAAGGCGAGTAAATGTGTCTTAACATTGAGTCCTGCACCCTTTGTGTTGGTATGTTATCAGTAAGTTGGCTGTGAGGTCTTTGATTTTGAGTTAAATTTAGTGTATGTACAATAACTACAGTAAGCTAAACCCTTCTTAGTTAGAACAATGGTTCTGTTTTGCACGATTGCTATGAGGGGCCTTGACGGACTGTTTCTATACATTCGGTTAATTTCACTTTTGAAGCGTCCAAGTGAGTCTATTTTGCGTAGGTTGCTTTGCAGAGTGGTCCATAGTGACACCCCAATATAAGAAGACTTCCTTTTAGTTTGTTTCTACGTGGCTTGGACAGGTTCAATTTCACCTATTATTCCTAAAATTATATCTATATTAGCACACTTTCTGTTGTTTTATGTATGATTATATTATTCGCGGGGTTGTATACTCTTTTATCAATATATGTTTTATGTAATGTATAATATATTAATTTATGCATGATCTATGTAACGCACATTTCAGCCAGAGGTGGTTCTATTTCTGAGAAACCGAAAGTCATCATGGCGTAAACATGGAGCTCGTTGCGTTCGCTCTTTACCCTAACTTCACATTGGTACTTTGTTTATGGAACCAGACACGATGCTATTGCAGACTTTATGTTTGATATCTGTCCTTTTCAGCCTGCAATCATCAGGTAGGTTTAACTGAACGTACAAGAGATTATAGACACAACAAGTTGGGAAATGTAAACAATCGAAGCTCGAAACTAAAAACCACATTGCTAAATTTTGACAGCATATTTTGGCATTGTTTCTGATAAAATAGGTTAGGGGAAAAGACGGTGGTGGATACATAGGATACTTTGAGTGAAAAGTAACGACCTTCCGAACGTAGTGGCCATTCCAAAAGAAGAAAAAGTTAGAAAATCTTGTGAGCGAATGTACCGAGCGGCCCTCCGATAGCAACGCCGCCTTTATTTCATACGTGACTTGGTATCAGAAAAGGAGGAACATCAGACAGAAGAAGCGGTACAAAACTTATGTGACAGAACCACAATTTTAAGGGCAATACATAAATTTTTTAAACCAGGTTCGATTTATCCATCTCTCTTGTTTCTTTTGGCGAAGGCTAGTATAGTGAACATTTATACATGTAGCTAACCATCGTTGATTAAATCGCACCCTGACAGGGTCCTGACAGCTTTTGGAAAAGGCTGCTAAATAAAATTCTTACAAGGGTTGTTGTCTTTTAAAACTATACGGTAAGATGTAATACAACATATCCAGTATATCAATTTCGACAGTGTTTTAACTTTACTTCAACTGAGAATCCGTGAACATACATGCATACAGTTATACATTTATGTTATGTATTGCCAGCGGTTGCACGCTTGGGCATTAAAGTGAGGCTACCTGTTCTTGTCGGGGTTCGCCATGTTAAATTACAGTTGTTGTTATGTGTGGTTTAATCCTGCCCAATCGAACCCTTTTAGAAACCATCCGAGGGTTTCTTGGTATTTAACACTGGCGACGAGGATGGGATTGACTAAGTAACGAAGAATGGCGGCAGTTAATATCGAAATTCAAGGTGTAGCTCCGTTCGATTGCAAAGGTAATTCGTCTGCATTGGGACCACGTTGGAAGAAATGGCTTCAATCGTTTCAATACTTTCTTGTGGCCAAAGGAGTGGTGAATGATGCACAAAAGAAGGCTTTGCTACTTCACACCGCGGGAATAGAGGTTCAGGAGTTGTACGAAACGCTAACTGACCCAGGCCCGACGGAAGAATTTGAAGAGGATACGGCTACTGATTTCGAGAAAACGGTACGTACTCTGAACGCGTATTTTGTCACCAAGCTTAATGAACCGTATGAGCGACATGTATTCAGGAGCATGGCTCAACAGGAGAGAGAAACAGTTGGTCAATTCATAGCTAGGCTTAGAAAGCAAGCACAGAACTGTAATTTTGCAAACCCAGATGTTGACATCAGAGATCAAGTTATTGATAAATGTCGATCATCGGAATTAAGAAAAAAATTGCTGGCAAAGGAGCATCTTACTCTTCAGAAAGTGCAAGAGGTAGCTCGATCGATGGAAGCAGTTGACCTTCAGGCTAAGAAAATGGGAGCACAGGATTCTGCATCTTCAACAGAGGAATCTTTGGGAGTGAATAAAGTGGTCTCATTCCCTGATTCAAAGCCCCCTTTGCTGGCAAAGGAGCATCTTACTCTTCAGAAAGTGCAAGATCGATGGAAGCAGTTGACCTTCAGGTTAAGAAAATGGGAGCACAGGATTCTGCATCTTCAACAGAGGAATCTTTGGGAGTGAATAAAGTGGTCTGATTCCCTGATTCAAAGCCCCCTAAGCAGCAAAAAGGGAAAAAACGGTGTGGCCGATGCTACCGGTGTGGTCAAGAGGGACATTTTAGCAAGGATAAAATTTGCCCAGCTCGCCAAAGTGTATGCACGAAGTGTAAGAAAGTGGGTCATTATGCAAGTGTATGTAAGACGAAACCCAGCAATGATTCAGCAACCGGAAACAGGTCAAGTGGTAGAAAGAAAGGGCTTGGAGAAACAAAATACCTGGAAGAGGTGGTTGATGAGGACACAGAAGATGATGAAGTCCTGGGCATTTTTGCAGCAAAAGATTCTGAAAAAAATGGACACACCCCGATTTTTGTGTCAGTAATGTTGGATCAGAAGAGTTGTAAAATGCAATTGGATACTGGAGCCACAGTGTCTATCCTACCTAAGGTCCTGTATGACCAGCAGTTTAACCAGTGGCCCTTACGTGGTACCAAGATTAAGTTGAAGGCTTACAATGGTGTCCGAATTCCTGTCTATGGTGAAGTTCATTTGCCTGTGGTCTATGAACAGCAGGAACTGGTACTACCTTTGATTGTTGTGGATGGAGACGGCCCTCCACTGCTAGGCAGAAACTGGTTGGAGCAACTGAAGTTAAATTGGCGCAATATCTTTCATGTGAGCAAGGCCGACACTCTGTCTGATGTTTTAAGCCGGCACAAAATGGTATTCGACAAGGGACTGGGAACCATCAAAGGTTTTAAGGCGGATATAAAGTTGCAAGATGGTGCAAAACCGATATTTTGCAAAGCTCGTCCAGTTCCTTACGCATTACGCCAAAAAGTGGAAGAAGAATTAGACCGTTTGGAGAAGTTAGGAGTCGTTAAAAAGGTGGAACGGAGTGACTGGGCTTCTCCGATTGTCTGCGTACCCAAGAAAGATGGAAGTCTACGCATCTGTGGTGATTTCAAGGTGTCGGTGAACCAGGTCCTTCTAGATAACCCTTACCCGCTGCCGGATACGGAAGATATCTTTGCTACATTAGGAAGTGGAACTGTGTTCAGCAAGATTGATTTGTCTAATGCCTATCAGCAAATGGAACTGAACACGAATAGCCAACAATACCTAACTGTGAACACTCACAAAGGATTGTATGCTTATCAACGTCTAACCTATGGTATCGCCTCTGCCCCTGCACTCTTTCAGTCAACCATGGATCAGATATTACAGGGAATGGACAGTGTGCGTTGTCGTATTGATGACATCATAATCAGAACAGATCCCCATGAACACTTGCAAGTACTAGATGAGGTGTTGACCCGGCTGGAGAGGCATGGCATTTTAGCTAAGAAGTCAAAGTGTGAGTTCATGGTACCAAGTGTAGAGTTCCTAGGTTACCGTGTGGATGGGGAAGGCCGACATCCCACAGATGAGAAGATTGCAGCTATTAGCGAAGCACCAAGTCCAACGAACGTAACAGAACTCCGCTCTTACTTAGGACTGCTGAATTACTATGGACAGTTCATTCCTAATCTTTCCACCCTTCTTCAGCCGTTACATGAATTGCTTCAGAAAGGCGTGAAATGGGAGTGGTCCAAAGAGTGTGAAGAAGCTTTCCAGCGAAGTAAATCGGAGCTTATGGCCGGTCGCGTATTGGTTCCATATGATGAGAAAAGGAAGCTGATTCTAGCATGTGATGCTTCTCCGTATGGTGTAGGAGCCGTGATTTCACACGTGATGGATGACGGAGAAGAACACCCCATTGCATTTGCCTCGAGAACACTTACAAAGAGTGAAAGGAACTATTTACAAATAGAGAAGGAGGCTCTAGCTATTATTTTTGGAGTGCGAAAATTCCACAAGTACCTGTATGGACGTCATCCTCGGAGACCCAGGGGCAGTTGGTGTGGGCGAGAAAAAAGTCTAAACGGGCGAGAAAAATTCGGGCGAAGAAAAGTCAAAAACGACGAGAAGAGCCCCTGGGGACAATGTTTTAAAGGACCAGTTCCAAACGGTCCGGCTAGTTCTGGCTTCTGATTGGTGCCAGAAAACCTTTGTATTTTTCTGCCCAATCACAGAGCAGCAAGACTACGAGCCATTTCGCGTCTTCTTACACCATACATACATCCGAGCCAGTTGCTCGCCATATGTTTACTCGAGGAAAAAAGTTCAAATCACAGCACAAAATGTAGGGGAGATCGTTCGACATATCCGCTAGAAACTCGCCGCAAATACGCTGGACCTTTCGCAGGTATCGTAACATTAGCGCATTCAACAAACTGAGAGTTTTTGTACACTCCTCGGTGTCGATAACATTTTCGGCGTTTCGGAATATTTTCACCGCTTTCTTGGACGAAATGGATTTTTTCCCAATATTTCTTACATCACTCGCTGTGACTGAAAGTTTTCAAATCCTGATTAATCTTTCATCGCATTGGCTAGCCAGGTATGTGAAACTCTCACAATTCTGTTTTGAGCGGGATATTAATCGGTCATGCAACATTGCTTAATTTTATTGTGGCATTTTCTGAAGACTGGAAAGTCCTGGAACAAGGCTACTAGTCCTGGAAAGTGCTGAAAATATATTAAACTCAAGGCAAAAATATGAAATGT
>JAHPZR010052400.1:0-10062 GCA_019787425.1 Platygyra sinensis
GAAGACCCGATCTCAAAACGAACTTGAACGAAAATAACAGAATATATAATTATTGAAATACGCTTCTGGTTTATTGGGCTTTCCTGTTGTACTCTGCTTTTTATAACAGGGCACGACAATGCTGTAAAAAGATATTGCATGTACCGCTAAAAACTGACTAAACGAGAGAAAGAGAGAGGAGCAGCAGCAAAAAACATTAACATGAAACTTAGAGAGCCCAAAACTGCTCTGTTTTTAATTTTGTTGGTTTTGCTTTCAATTTGCGTCGCCCAAAACCATTTTTTAATTATAGGAACCACATATGTGAATTGCACATTTTCAACTTTCATGTTTCTGAGACTATTTTTTAAACTAAAGTCAATTTAATGGAACAAGAACAGAAATCCATTTCGTATTAAATAGAGAAAAATATTCTGCAAACTCCGGACACAAGACTAAAAATTGCCTAGGAATCAGCTCAATGAAAGTGAAGAGTGATCATCGCAGTAAATTTTCCAATTTAAGCAAATAGAAAGAAGAACCCTGAAAAAAAAACAACAAAAAAAAAAACAAAAAAAAAAAAACAGGACTTCAACGCGATTAGAACCCGTTACCTTCGTGATACCGGTGCAATCCTCTACCAACTGGCTATGAAGCCACACATTGGGAGCGAGGTCAATTTAATGAGTTCATATTTTCCCGTGCAGTGAAGTGATGTAAAGCATATGCGAAATGATTCATATTTGTACTACGCTTATAGATGAAAGTGAAGAGTGATCATTAAAGTGAATTTTCCAATTTAAGCAATTGAACATCACTTCTTAGAGACATTTTTCGTCCCAATGCTTTGGTAATCATCTTCAGAAATTCCCAGTGTTTTGAATATCCGGATTGAAAGTGATTTCTTCCTAATGAACAACAATTTCATTCAGCAATTTTCCGCCATGTTTACTTGCCTGAATGACAAAGGTGGCGTGGCTTAGTAACCTAGCCATGAAATACTATATTCACCGCGCTAGGCGGTGAATATAGCGTCATAAACCGAGCTTCTCGGCCAATCAAAATGCTCGATTCTTATATTCACCTCTGGAGATTATACTAATATATATATATATATATATATATATATATATATATATATATATATATATATATATATATATATATATATATATATACGCGATAACAACTGTTTATTTTTCCGCGTATTGTCACGCAGTTTTTGTAAGCCCCTATTGTATTATTTCAAACTAAAAAACCGTTGTAATTTTATACCCCTCCACTCATACCCTGTCTCTTTCGATATATATCAGCGTTATGTAGTAATTTTGCAGTTGGCTATTTTATCTGATAAGTGCTGCACAAGTTGTGCGGTACGAAACTATATAGTAATAAATATGCCAAGTCAAATCCAAGGTTGATCAGACTGTCTTCAAATATATATATATATATATATATATATATATATATATATATATATATATATATATTTTTTTTTTTTAACAGCAGTTGGTTATGGTGAATTATGCGTGTTGTTTTAACCAATCACAAATCAGGGAAACATTTTGAATGTATAAGAATAAATAACTATTGGTTGATTATACTATGACAGCATTTATTGACATTTTTTTTTTAATTTAACTTTAACTTTATTCTCTTAACTTACTAAATTTTAGTTGAAAAGATTTTACCTTATCTTTTAATCTCCTCGATTAGTAGAGCTATTCAGACTTGGGCCTTAAATGAAGTTTTTAGTCAGTCAGTCAGTCTGTAGGAAATAGAGCTATGCATGACGTGAGTCAAAAGCGCTGCAATGAAGATTGATATCAATTTTCAAACTTTCGTGCCTCAGTGCAAGATTCTGAACAGAATACACCAACGGCGTTAAAAATAATGATGTAAGTGCAGTAAAGATCTTCGCGCATTGTCACTGACTTGAACATTCTGAAATGAACAAACAACACGCGTAACCAGTAAGGAGTGCCCTGAATTTATGTCGCCGTGTAAACTAAAACCGCGTGCCGTTAAATATCAGCTCCTGACTTTTGAAACGCCGCACGTGATGTACAGCTGATCTTACAGCTTATACCATCTTCTATCAACTTCAACCGACAAACGCTTTTTGCTAGACGTTAAAGATAACCTTTTAGAAATATCCTCCCCAGTCAAACACCCTAGATAAATTACCGATACCACTAGGCTCTAACTAGTTACTTTGATGTTTTTCTTGTTAGGGATTTGTCAGACAATCAGTTACAGAACTTGCCTCCCGATGTTTTCTCAAACAACACTCAGCTGGGGAGCCTGTAAGTTGAACTCATTATCATTACTACCCATAACAAGCAGAGCAGGATAAAAATTGGGTTGCTTGCAATGCTGTTGAATAGAAACGTTCAATAGCGCGCAACACATTTGTCAACGCCCTGGCCTTAAGAAAGGACTCTAACAAGGCAGGTAGCACTTGCTTTAAAAGTCATTAAGCCATGTAATTTAGGTGTAACCTGCAAACCACATTCAAATTTACATATCAGGGGCCACTCATCCCAGTCATGGCGGAAAGTCATAGCTGGCAGCGAGTTTAAGACAATCCCACTGAAATGATTGATATCCCATCACTGAAATCGCGAAAACGAAAGGCAATCTGAAAAAAAGTGCAGGTAGAATGTAGAAAGAAAGAAAAATTTTTGAATTAATGGCTAAATCAAAATGTCTTAAATGGGAACACCCAGGATCCTAAAGACAAGAAGACCCGATCTCAAAACGAACTTGAACGAAAATAACAGAATATATAATTATTGAAATACGCTTCTGGTTTATTGGGCTTTCCTGTTGTACTCTGCTTTTTATAACAGGGCACGACAATGCTGTAAAAAGATATTGCATGTACCGCTAAAAACTGACTAAACGAGAGAAAGAGAGAGGAGCAGCAGCAAAAAACATTAACATGAAACTTAGAGAGCTCAAAACTGCTCTGTTTTTAATTTTGTTGGTTTTGCTTTCAATTTGCGTCGCCCAAAACCATTTTTTAATTATAGGAACCACATATGTGAATTGCACATTTTCAACTTTCATGTTTCTGAGACTATTTTTTAAACTAAACTCAATTTAATGGAACAAGAACAGAAATCCATTTCGTATTAAATAGAGAAAAATATTCTGCAAACTCCGGACACAAGACTAAAAATTGCCTAGGAATCAGCTCAATGAAAGTGAAGAGTGATCATCGCAGTAAATTTTCCAATTTAAGCAAATAGAAAGAAGAACCCTGAAAAAAAAACAACAAAAAAAAAAAAAAAAAAAAAAAACAGGACTTCAACGCGATTAGAACCCGTTACCTTCGTGATACCGGTGCAATCCTCTACCAACTGGCTATGAAGCCACACATTGGGAGCGAGGTCAATTTAATGAGTTCATATTTTCCCGTGCAGTGAAGTGATGTAAAGCATATGCGAAATGATTCATATTTGTACTACGCTTATAGATGAAAGTGAAGAGTGATCATTAAAGTGAGTTTTCCAATTTAAGCAATTGAACATCACTTCTTAGAGACATTTTTCGTCCCAATGCTTTGGTAATCATCTTCAGAAATTCCCAGTGTTTTGAATATCCGGATTGAAAGTGATTTCTTCCTAATGAACAACAATTTCATTCAGCAATTTTCCGCCATGTTTACTTGCCTGAATGACAAAGGTGGCGTGGCTTAGTAACCTAGCCATGAAATACTATATTCACCGCGCTAGGCGGTGAATATAGCGTCATAAACCGAGCTTCTCGGCCAATCAAAATGCTCGATTCTTATATTCACCTCTGGAGATTATACTAATATATATATATATATATATATATATATATATATATATATATATATATATATATATATATATATATATATACGCGATAACAACTGTTTATTTTTCCGCGTATTGTCACGCAGTTTTTGTAAGCCCCTATTGTATTATTTCAAACTAAAAAACCGTTGTAATTTTATACCCCTCCACTCATACCCTGTCTCTTTCGATATATATCAGCGTTATGTAGTAATTTTGCAGTTGGCTATTTTATCTGATGAGTGCTGCACAAGTTGTGCGGTACGAAACTATATAGTAATAAATATGCCAAATCGTGGCCTGAGATCAACATTTTTTAGTACACCATCTGCGCGTAAACAACAACATAAAAAGCTGACCTTAAAATTTTAATCGCGGCATCGTTAGTACTTGACATGTTCACAAACTGAAACAATGTACAAGTCTAAAAATGCATGAAGGAAACCATGCATAATTTGTTGTCCCATTATTCGTCCCCAAAACGGAGAGAGGGAGGAACTTATTCAACAGAAGGTGGGGGGCGTTTAATTTGAATTTCGGCCGATATAAAGGGTCTGATTCGAAGAAATATTGAGGAAATGACTTCTCCATATACCTCTAGTTCTCCTATTGTAAGTTGTTAGTCAATCTCCGCAGCCCCAATGGAATGTTTTGAATGATTAAATGCATTTGACGGTGAGGATGGAGACGTGCTGGAAACTCAGTTATAACTTAAATTTCTTGCTACTGTGAGAGGGCCCCTGCATATGGCTTGACTACTTTCAAAGTTCCTGAATAGAAATTTACATTGTATCACATTTGTCAAATGTCATGCACTTAGCTACACCTAGCTAGTTCACAGGCATGCCACTCAAACTGAAGGAAACAAATATTTCAAATGAACATAACAGGCTTAAAAATCCCAACTGGCGGGAGGCAACCAGTTGGCTTGTTCCGTCTTTTGTTTTGTCTTTTTCAACCAGTTGGCTTGTTCCTTGTTCCGTCTTTGTTCTTGAGGATCCTGAGCAGTGTGCTTTAGGCATATGTTTCTCCTTCCATCTTAGTCATTTAACCTTGGAGTGATTTTTAAAAAAAAAATAAATAAATAAAGTGCGCTATGAAAAAAACTCGTGAATACAAAAGGAGAATGAAATTATGTCCTGAGCTCCTGATCTATCGGCTGCTACTTATGTACGCAATTTTGTTTCGATTTGTTTCCTATGAGTATGATTTATAGTCGTTTACCAAAGTACCCAAGAAACATTTGAATGAAAATGCGTGACAACTAAAATAAACATGTCACTGCATGGGCATAATATGGAAAAGTAAATTGATTCTGTAAATGAGAAAAACCCATCCGTAACTGTGCGTTTACCAGCAATCAGCTCCGCCATTCTGGAGTGAACTTCTTCAAGCTAAGGGGACGTAATTCCAGCAGTGTCCATGCCAGCCCTTGCAGACATTAGCTGAGTCTTCATTCTGGAGGTGGGCCGTTTGAAATTTTATAATCCACCAGGAGCGGCCATTTCCCTATTCCCGGGATCACCCTTGTATATGATGTTCTCCATAGAGTATAATCATTTTACAGAAACTTGGTTAAGATTGATAATCATTCTAGATGAAGCCAGGAAATGCATTCAGAAGCAGAAAGACATTCAAAACGTCAAAGAAACGTACGGTGTTTAGGTTAAGCTTGATAAGTACATCGTTAGGGTAAACTTTCTGAAAAGTGTTCCGTCTTGTTTGTCCATTACTTGACCCGCTCTCGCAACTTTTTCGCTCGCTCGGCTGCCTCGCGACCTTCATACCGCTTCTTCGTGGCCTGAAACTTCACAGCTGGCTTAGCTATTCTATTCTGAAATTCACGAGGTCCACTTTTGGCAGGTCTAGCGCTAAGGCTGAAAATAGCGTAATTAACTTCGCTACTAAGCGCGCCACTAAAGAGGCGAGAACAACTTACAACGGTTTATAGTAGGCAGATGTTTCTCTTGTTAAGGATTTGTCAGAGAATCAGTTAGAATACTTGCCTCCCGGAGTTTTCTAAAACAACACTAAGCTTTTGGCAATGTTAGTTTAACTCAGTATCAATCCTACCCATAACAGACATAGCTGAAGAGAAATTATTCACACAATAGGTTTACTCACAATGCGAATAAAGGCGGTAAGTGCCTGAAGAAACTGTGGTGCTACGTCTGTTGGAGTATTACAAGATAATTTGGCTTTATCAACTGGGCTGATAATATGTGAATTAGCCACTGAAAAGAGATTCGGAAGCTGACGTTTCGAGCGTTAGCCCTTCGTCAGAGCGAAACGCTTCGAATAAGGGCTGACGCTCGTAACCTCAACTTCCGAATCTCTTACGGTGGCCAATTCACGTGATCAGCCCAGTTGATAAAGCCAAATTATCTTACTCACAATGCTGTTGAATGCAAACTTTCAACAGCATCGACCATCATTTTCCTAAAAATTATCAAGAATGAGACATGCGGTCGCCCTCTGTGAACAATGTAATATACAGAATGCTGTGTTTTGTGTAGAACATTTTGGGAGGAATCGCGCCTTAAGGTTACTATGCACCTTCAGATCGATAATTTTCTCCTAATTTGGATTTTTGAGTCAAAATATTGGTCGAAGTGTGATCTTTAATGTTTTAAAAAAAATTATTGAAAAAGACTACATTTTGGCGGAGAAATCGCAGTTTCACGTTTACGCCGGAAGAAAACGTTTACCCCTTGATTGACTTTCACGGGATTAGAACTGGCTACTCAGTTGATCAGCCACCACGCAAGCATCTTCCTTGGTGAAATTATTTTAGGTATGAATAAACCTAGACCATGGAAATGTCCGTGGACCAGTTCGAAGAAGCGAAAGAAGCTAACCAAAAATAAAAATACAGCAATGAACGAACAAGCGAAAGTTGGCGGAAAGTTGAAACTACGGCTAAGTATTTGGGATCGAGTCAAGAGTTTTAATTGACAAAGGCGCTTTAATGATAGTACATGTTCTTTCTGGCTGGATTGCCTCTTCTTATCCAATCCGACGTACTTTTCTCCAACATATCAGCTGAAGAGTTTCCATCGAATCTGTCATAAATAAACGAAAAAGTTCTTGCCATTTCACATGTCTTTGAAGGAATGGCTCGATTGCTGTATGGATGTTTGTTCATCCTACCGAATACGACAGTGATATTGGATTGAAAGGCTTTCTTGTCAATCAAAAATTATTTCTATCAATATCAGAATATCACCATTATTATCAAGTGAGAAAGTGAAACATGCCCGAATTTCTGAAATCGCTATAATAATTCTCTCTCTAAAGTTTATCGGTTCATTTGAAGCTGCCGCGTTGTCTTTCACTGCTGAACTTGATTTTTCCGCCGAGCCGCTTTAGTTTGCTTTGTAGCGGTCGTTCCCTTTGTTATCTTCCGCATTTTGCTCCAACAGCTTCAAGAAAGAAACAAGCAGCCAAAAATATTATCTTCGCTTAGAGCGCAATGCGAAACACTAAGGGTTAATTACGCAGGGAAATTTCACCAGGAAGCCAACGGAAGTAAACCTTCCAAGCGCTGATTAGCTCAGTTAGCTCAGTTGACTGTGTTTGTGGGCGGAGTTTGTTTGGGAAGCAGGGAAATTTTTTCAGCGCTGTTTTCTCGAAAAAATAAGAGACCTTACGATCCCACAACGGCGACGGCAACGGCAACGGCAACGTGAGAAGTCTGGGTCGAGCAGGGCTACGTCCTGTTGGCGTTCCCTCCAAAATTGAGATTACGAATTTTGCGAGCGGGAACGTTGACGACGGCCATTGATGTCAACGAAAGTTTTTTTTCAAAACTATGCCTAAGTTCCCTGACACCATTCTCCTGGCTCATGCTTCCCGTTTGATTAACGCTGAAGAATTCGTGCTACTCTACGATTTCCACAAACCTATAAATCTGGATTTACCTTACACAAACTACGAGCGCTTCGACCTCGACAAGATGACAGATGATGAATGTAAAACTGAGTTTAGATTTTACAAGAATGACATCTACAACTTGGCAGATGTATTGACTTTACCGGATCGAATCGTTTGCTACAATGGTGTAAATGTCGACATGGTTGAGGCATTGTGTATTTTTCTAAAAAGATTTGCCTATCCCTGTAGATACGTAGACATGATACCCAGATTTGGAAGGCCGGAACCACAACTGTGTATGATCTCAAATGCTGTTATGAACGAGTTGTATCAAACATGGAACCGCCTTCTTACTGATTTGAACCAGGATTGGTTAAGCCCCAATCATTTAGAGGAGTTTGCTTCTGCAGTTCACAACAGGGGAGCTGCTCTTGACAACTGTTGGGGGTTTGTTGATGGTACTGTGGGGCCCCTTTGCCGACCAGGACAAAACCAAAAGTGCTTATGCAATGGCCACAAAAAAGTCCATGCTATAAAGTTTCAATCTATTGCAGCACCCAGTGGTCTTGTTGCCAACCTATTTGGGCCTGTCGAGTGAAAGAGACATGATAGTGGAATGTTAGCAAGATCTGGAGTGTTAAACCAATTGCAACGATTTTCGGTGGACACAAATGGGAACCCCCTATGTATTTATGGAGATCCAGCATATCCCCTTCGCCTACATCTGCAAGGACCTTTTCGAGGAGTTGGACTAACTCCCATACAGCATGCATGGAATGAATCTATGAGCAAAGAATGCTCGTCGGAAGATTTGAATTTAACTGCTACGGGAGACTTAAGTGGACATTGCCTGAGCTTAATTATACCCCTAAAAAATACTACTTAAAACGGAATAGGTTCGATTACTAGCTATTGTTCAAGAGAGGATCCCATGGGCACGTGTAGACCCGAATCACGTAGTCGAGGGATCAGCAGAAATAGAGGCCTGGAACGAGAAATTAAATAAGAGCGTTTCTTTTAAACAATACTTTGACAGCTAAAATGGCGATGTTTCGTCGTCATCACCCTAAATGGGACCAGAATCCTTGATTCGTACCCGAGACGACGAAAATTTGTCAACCGTTGCAAATAGGAATTCCCCACCGGTTTTGAACATCTGCCGTTTCATGGTCGGTTGCACCGTGTCAAGTTTAATAGTTATTCTTTGAATTCTGACCTAAGCACTCAATATCTTATCGCAGAAATGCTCTACATTGAAGAAATTCTCGCAAGAGTGTTTTAAAAACAGAAGCTACCTGTAGCTATAGAAGTCTCTTTTAAGAAAATAGCTCATTTCCCGAAAGTGCACGCTCATACAGGTTTAACCACACTCGATTGCCGAAAAAGAAAAACAAGACAATGTAAGTCACAAAATTGACGAGCTTTATGAATTTTAGAATGATTCAAGCCGTGATTAAATGTTTTGAAAGATCAACAGTGGAGAGAATTGAGAAGAATTGGAACGACCTGTCCAGCTGTTTATTTATACGATAATTTAAATAAATACACATTTTATTACAATTTAATGGCGTATTTACAAAAGAAGAGAGGAAAAAAAAGCCATAAGGATAATTTGTAAAAGAGTCGCGTGACCCCATATAAAAACAAATCACCTCATAAATATTATAAAAATTACAATAAACTCACTAAAAGCTGTAATAATATTTACAATTTTGTTACAAATTTAATAACACTAGCTTTAAACTTGTCAACATTGCATGCCGAACGGACTTCAAGAGGCAAACTGTTCCATTCATCCACAATCCTATAAAAGTAACTGTTTTGAGTATGTTTGTCCTGGCATATTTCTTTTTTAACGATTTAGTATCGAAATGCCTCAGTAAATAACGGTCCTCTTGGCTATAAAAATCTAAGAATTGAGAAAAGTCAACATCTAAATGGCCATTGAGAGCCTTAAACAAGAAGGTAACATCGTCAACGAAACGTCTTTGCTCAAGAGTTAACAGATTGAGTTTATGTAGACGGACATCGCATGGTTTAATCGATTTTGAAATGAACCTAGTCGCTCTACGCTGAATCCTCTCAAGTTTGTTGACGTTTCTCTTGGTGAACGGACACCAGACGACTGAGCAGTATTCCAGATTCGATCTGACAACGGAGCCGTACAAGGTCTTTAGAGTAGATTCATCCTTGAGATCCATACACGTTCTTTTAATTAAGCCTAACATTCTGTTTGCCTTGGCAGTGATCATATCAATATGAGAGTTCCAGGAAAAGCTGTTGTTACTCAATATTCCTAAATCTTTAAATTCCTTGACCTCCTCGAGCACTGTATCATTATGGTCTCAAATGATCCAAAAAAAAATCTCTCTCTCGTCTCTCT
>JAHPZR010052403.1:0-16390 GCA_019787425.1 Platygyra sinensis
TTGAGTAACTGCAGTCTACAATGCTTTCTAAAATATCGAATAGAAGTCAACTGCTTCATTAATATGTCTAGGATTGTGGTTTTACCTGACAGAGCGGTTTTCACTTGCGTGACCAAAGCAAATCTTTTATGTCTTGGTTTTGCATTACCACATTAAGCCATTGGCGCCAGAAGTAAAAACCTAAACTGAATCGTGACTCCCTCGTACAGGTTTTCCTAAACATGAAGTTGGCTACATAACAAAATATATTTAAGAAATAGCAAACATGTGCCGTGTTTCTATCGAGTTTTAGTATAAAAATACTAGCGCTTTATCAGAAGTGCCTTTCTCTGTCAGATTGGTTACGCTGCTCACTATGTATTTCACGACAATGGGGACGGACGATCACACAATACGAAATAGGGTGTTTATGTCGAGGAACTATCGGCTGATAGCTGCCCGTGGAAATTTGATGTTCTTAAACAGATATTTGCTAGAGAAGCGAAGATTCGAGGGCAAATATGCTAGTCTTAAGAAGATCAAATTTCCAAGGGGCAACTAACAGACCGATAGTTCCGAAACAAAAACAATTTATTGTCTTTATTATTTACCACAAATTGTCTTCCGCACGCCATGCAGTTTAAACAGCGTATTGAATTATTTTCAACTTTTTTCGATGAAAACTGTGAGAGTCAAATGTAAATTTGGACAAAGAAAACAAACAAAAACCTCTCTAACTATACAATTTCAGTTATTTATTTTCTATGAGCCCGCTCATTTACGGAAACGTTTTTACGGACAAGTACTATTGATCCAGGTAATTTCCTCGGAAGGGCATATGGGCTGATAGTGTCTCTCCGTGGATGAACCTATCGCGTCACGTGATCAATTTAAACCAATAAGAATCGGCGAAAATTTAACGGTGACCTAAAATCTACGATAGATGGAGAGTAGCGTAGCAGTGTGCACTTGTTAAGTAAATGACGGCCGCTTCTTGGCGATTACGAGGCGTCTGTGAAGAGGATTTAGATGAAGTTTTGAATGACTAGTAGATTTATATTAAATTACTTAGATCATTCGCTCTCATTTTTTCTATGCATCCATGCAACTATCACGCGATGGAATTCTCGAGCACATAATCCAATTGTTTAATAGAAACATGAGTAGAAGTTTTGAAGAGTGAGTGTTTCCATAGATTTTCGAGTTCTCATAAGCTTCCACGGGTGTTTTTATTTCACAATAAGATCATGTGCTCAAAACCTTATTTAAATCGTCTTCAAAGACACAGAGAAGCACAGAAGCTATTTTTTTTAACAAGCGCAGACTGCTATACTACCTACTATATACAAAAGAATAGACAGTGAGTAGTGTAGCCAATCAGAGAACGGCAGTCGTAGTAGAGCGCTATTAGATTTATTCTCAAACAGTCGATAGAAACGCAGAGAACATGTTTTCTTTTTCTCTTAGGAAACAACTTGTTTACTTTGATCATCAAAACGTAAATTACCTTTTCTCGCGCCAGTTTTATGTCGACAGCTCGTACAAGTTCCGTGTTTCTATCGAATTATATAGAAACACGATTTTAAACTTTGCTAGACCCAGAGTTTTTGAAGAACCATTTGTCACCCCCACCAATCTGCGCGTGTATTATTCATTTAGACTATTTTCTAAATGAGGGTAAAAATAAATAAACCTCAATTTAAAATTAACAAATTGTAATAACTATTCTTAAATACTCCATACTAAATACCAAGTGCTACTCATGACTTCATTGCAGATTTTAAGAAAACTGATTTCTACTAGAACTCTACTATCTCGAAGTCTCCACACTTGTTCATCCCTTTGGGTGGTAGGAGCGGCTCATCAGAAATCTCATTGACAATCATTGCCATTCCCTGGAGCTGATGTATTTCAATGTGGCAGTGAAGGAACCACCAGCCAGGATTATCAGATATGAAATTGATGACTACGTACCCCCCAGCAGGGACCATAACTGTGTCCTTTCTGACGGTTTTGCCATCAATGGAAATTGAATCAGGATCAAATGTTTCTGCCCAACTTGGTCTGGTACATCTCCTTGGATCGCAGCCCTCATTAGTACAGTTAATATCATAGCAGTATATATCACTGGTGTGGTTTTCAATGAAACCAGTTGTGCTGTCATATTCTGGATATCCAACATGAACAACATGAAATGTGTGGCCATGAAGATGAATTGGATGGGCGTTGTCTCTCACACCAATTGCTGAAAACACCATTTGGACAGTTTCGTTTTGTGGAATGTCTATGACATGGACACATGTACAAGCAGTTGTAAAAGGATTACAGTCAGCCTCGCGGTCACACGTCATGTTCTTATTTTTAAACTGAGAATGTTGCGTTTGAGGAGGATAGGTAGGTAAGATGAAATTGCGCCCATTCACTGAACTAGTTTGAGAGTCTCCCTCAAAACTGAAGTTGATGAAATGTGTGCAATTTGGGCATTTCACAGGGTCTTTAGGGTTTGCATCTGGAAGTTCATTAGGCGGAGTTGGCTCAAGTAAACGTAGGTGTTGGACATTAACACAGGTGATGTTATATGACGCATGAAACTTCTTGAATGGGCAGTTCACTGCTTTGCATGGGGCATCCTGGGTACATTCTATGGGAGGAGAGTCGTCTTTGATCCCTTCGTATTGTGTTGACGGTACATTAACATCCGGATCATCCGAGTCCCCCTTCTGCTGGTAGTGCAAAATAGCCTCTGCCACATGTCCCAGTGACTGGTACGGCGGCCCAGCCCCACTTCTATCAATCTCCAGAGTTTCTGCACGCATCCAGTAGTTATTCAGGCCATCTGCATCATTTGCCTTAAGTAGAAAGTCATACCTCTCTCCTGCATGGATGATGATGTAATCGACGTCTTCTTCAGGCTCAAGCCAGTAGCCGTCAGTGCCTACAACAGTCAGTTTATGGCCATCAATGGAGAATTTGTAAGCATAGAGTCCTTGCGCTCCAACCAGCCGAAAGCGATAAGTGTTTCGGTCCTCAACAGTAAATATGCTTAGTCTTGTTTGGATATATGGCACATCAGCATGCCTGCCTTTCCCATTTATAATTCCAGAGAAGTAGGGTATAGGCCCAACCCCTGCTCCTTCAGAACTATCAGTGCGACTATACACATCATCTTCAGGAGTAGGTACCGCGCCATGCTCTTTGCCTGGATAGAAGCCCACTGCACCTTGGATCTGTGTGAACAGGTCCAGGCTTGGCTCTTGTTGCCAGTCTAGAAGCGTTAAGGTGTGCTTCTCTGGGAAGTCTTGAAATGCACCATGGATCCCCAGTTCAGCTCGGATGCCTTCCAAACGTTCAGGATTTTCTTTTACAACAAGTGCACCATAGAAGCCATCTGTTCTTTGTGCACCACTGTGAGAATGGTACCAAAAAGTCCCAGAAGGACTAGCAAAATACTTGTATGTAAAGCTGGATTGAGGTCCTATCGGACACTGGGTCACTTGTCCTACACCATCCATCCAAGGTGATCCTCTCTGGTGCATCCCGTGCCAGTGAATTGAAATACCCTCTGTGGTAAGATTGTTGTGAACATGAATTTCAACCTCTTGCCCTTCGTGAACTATCAAGGAAGTTTACAAGTAGTATGAATGCTCTCCGTTCTATTATTATAGTTTACGTGTTTATTGTATTGTCTCTTCTTAATCCAAAAAGAACAACTTATGGCCTCTATTCCTTTTCATATTTAGCTGCTAAGTTATGGAGCTGTCTTCAGGATTCGCTTAGAACTTCTGCTTTTGCGGATTTTAAGCGAAAGATTTTATGATATGACTCTTTTCAGTAGCACTGCATGGAAATCGAGAGCGAATAATGTAATTGTTTTGGTATAAATCAAATAGTCGACCAAACTTTCAATTTAAATCCTCTACAAAGACACTTTGAAAACACAAAGAAGCGGCACAGCGCACGCTGATAGGCTACGTGAGTAGACTAGCCAATCAGAGAGCGGCATTCGTTATAGAACGCCAGTAGATTTATACTACTACTGAACAGACGCACGGTAACATGGAGGACATGAAACTATCTGTTTATTAATTGTAAGGCCGGCTGTATATGGTATCGGCTAGGTTGTTGAAATTATAGCGTTCCCGCTCTTTTTCTTTACATTTATTACATTTCATCTGTGGGTACTTAAATGACTAAATCATAATCATCATGGAAATTGTTAACCAAAATTGATTTTTTTTTTCCTTCAGGCTTAGACATACCCAAAGAAGATTTTGAGAATTCAAGGGACTTTGCCAAAAAGAGTTTACAGTATGTTAAGAAAAGTGAGTATAGTAAACAAAAGTTTTTTAAGAGCGAGGACATATATGGTTTCTGGATAGTGATAACCACAACAGTGCAAAAAAGAGTTAAGGAGTCTTGTCTTATTGCAAAGTATTGTTTTAAAATTAGGTTAAATTAGTTACATTGTGTAATTTCCGTCTAGGATGGCGACGTCAATAACTCTAGCTTGATAAAACCTTTTTATAAAACCAATGACATCCCTGACGGAGAGAATAAAAATATGATCATGATGAGCTTAAATGATGGTAAGCAGAGGACTGGGAACTAACTCCTTTTTTAACAAGATGTAAATTCAAGCAATGTTAACAAAATTTAATATGGCGCCGCGCTGTCCTGTAGGGTGGCTAGTACAAGCTTTATTTTCTCAAGAAATAGTTGTTACAAATGTAACGACGATTTTTCGTGACGACGCGATGTTGAGGCAGATAACAGAGTCTGTGCTGATAAATAAGGTTGAGGAGAGACCTGGTTCCGAGCGGCTATTTTTCGTGTATTACTACACAAAGCATGCGTTTTTTCAAAATTTTTATTTTTATTTGTGATCAACTGACAAGGTCATAGACGAAACTAGTTTTGAAGTTTTCGCAGTAGTGTGTTGAAAGTTGAAATAAGTTTGATTTTTTTCATTTCCTTTGTTAAGATGACTTTTACCGTAGGGTACAATTTATTCGTCGCTGATTCAGCTTCACGCGCAGATAGGTATCTGATATTCGATCAAACATAGTTTTCTATAGAGCTATTTGAGCGCCACCAAAGTAGACTAAGCATGCAAAGTACGCCCTTGAATACACTTCAGTAATCTTTGATTTACTAGTAGTATATGTGGAGCAAACAGTTCTGATCAGTCGGTATTTAATATTAAAAGAATGCAGAATTTCCGCATACTGAATAAACTACGTGAACGATCTTTATATCGACCTGGTTCCTGATTTTTGCAAAAGCAAAGCGTTTTACAACCGATCCTATCTGTAACTGAAACAAATTTTTTTTTTTTTTACATTAAGTTCTGGGGTACTACGAAAACAAGAAATAAACGTCAATTTGGAAATGTGCATTTTCTTTGCTAGAAAGCTGCGTTCAAGGCACTAACAATCGTATTTCCAAACAAAGCCTTTTCGGAAACTGCTCAAAATCCAGCAAGATTCTTCAAGAGCAATGTCTTGGTACATTCAGTGATAATTGTGCCTGGTTATATGAGAAAAAAGAAAACCTTGTGTATTCATCAATTCGCGTCACTTCGAAGAGCCTGCAATGTCCTACGTGCGGTTAGCGGTTAAGAATCGTAATCATTCGTCGCTATGTTTCTGCTAGTAAATTCTCAATTTTTCAGTCCAATAATGATATCAAATTGAAAGCAACTAAATTTGTACAATAGCAACGGTTGTTTTTTATCAAAACTCGCGTTTTAAAGGTGAAAATCGATCAGAAGATCTAGAACAGCAGTGTCTTCGTGGTATTTTTTGAACAACGCATTTATAGTTTTGGGACCAGTGACAACAGTGAGTCTGGATTGTTACTGTTGAGTTTTTCTGCCTAATAAGAAACCAATAACCGCAAAGCCATTTGGAAAAGGAAATGAAAAGATCTCATCTTGGAAAGTCACCAAACACTTTCCCGAATAACGCGCAAATGAATAACCAAACAAACCTAAATCTTGGCAGGATTGTTTATATAATGATCATCCTTTATACCCCAGCTTTTTCACTTACTTTATTGAATAGTTACGATTTTTAAAAAAAAATATGGTGTGACACTGCAAGCCAGCCATTTCAATCTTTTGAGAAGTTCGATGGGTCCCCGCTACCTTCAATGTTGCGGTATTTCAACATCTTGCGCTGGATATTAGTTTTGATGAATATTCCTACCATAATTCCCTGTATGCTGTCTCATAGTGAGAATTGGGAACTCGATTACTAGAACAAACTCATTTTTGTCAATTTTTATCTTTAGACGTTGTGCAAGACACCCTCAATTGTGAATACGGCGAACCAAGTTGTGAATGCGCTTCAGCTGCAGATCTCTGCACATTTAACCTTGAAATTGACGAAATTCGAACCTTCACAAGCTATCAAAAGTTATCTGTGAATGAATCTACAGGAATTGCTATGCGAGGAACCCAAGGAGTGATCTATTATCTCGGTGAAGATGGGAGACCCACGCCACTACAGGGTGATAGGGTATGTTCAAATCTGACAAACATTAACTGCACCTATCCCCAGTTTGTAGATGGTAAAACGTACCGTTTGGCAATAGCTGTCAATGGGCAGATTCCTGGACCTACCTTGATAGTTCACGAAGGGCAAGAGGTTGAAATTCATGTTCACAACAATCTTACCACAGAGGGTATTTCAATTCACTGGCACGGGATGCACCAGAGAGGATCACCTTGGATGGATGGTGTAGGACAAGTGACCCAGTGTCCGATAGGACCTCAATCCAGCTTTACATACAAGTATTTTGCTAGTCCTTCTGGGACTTTTTGGTACCATTCTCACAGTGGTGCACAAAGAACAGATGGCTTCTATGGTGCACTTGTTGTAAAAGAAAATCCTGAACGTTTGGAAGGCATCCGAGCTGAACTGGGGATCCATGGTGCATTTCAAGACTTCCCAGAGAAGCACACCTTAACGCTTCTAGACTGGCAACAAGAGCCAAGCCTGGACCTGTTCACACAGATCCAAGGTGCAGTGGGCTTCTATCCAGGCAAAGAGCATGGCGCGGTACCTACTCCTGAAGATGATGTGTATAGTCGCACTGATAGTTCTGAAGGAGCAGGGGTTGGGCCTATACCCTACTTCTCTGGAATTATAAATGGGAAAGGCAGGCATGCTGATGTGCCATATATCCAAACAAGACTAAGCATATTTACTGTTGAGGACCGAAACACTTATCGCTTTCGGCTGGTTGGAGCGCAAGGACTCTATGCTTACAAATTCTCCATTGATGGCCATAAACTGACTGTTGTAGGCACTGACGGCTACTGGCTTGAGCCTGAAGAAGACGTCGATTACATCATCATCCATGCAGGAGAGAGGTATGACTTTCTACTTAAGGCAAATGATGCAGATGGCCTGAATAACTACTGGATGCGTGCAGAAACTCTGGAGATTGATAGAAGTGGGGGCTGGGCCGCCGTACCAGTCACTGGGACATGTGGCAGAGGCTATTTTGCACTACCAGCAGAAGGGGGACTCGGATGATCCGGATGTTAATGTACCGTCAACACAATACGAAGGGATCAAAGACGACTCTCCTCCCATAGAATGTACCCAGGATGCCCCA
The DNA here is from genome assembly GCA_019787425.1 of Platygyra sinensis. Taxonomy (NCBI): domain Eukaryota; kingdom Metazoa; phylum Cnidaria; class Anthozoa; order Scleractinia; family Merulinidae; genus Platygyra; species Platygyra sinensis. Next base: position 7,603 of record JAHPZR010052403.1, read on the forward strand.
TGCAAAGCAGTGAACTGCCCATTCAAGAAGTTTCATGCGTCATATAACATCACCTGTGTTAATGTCCAACACCTACGTTTACTTGAGCCAACTCCGCCTAATGAACTTCCAGATGCAAACCCTAAAGACCCTGTGAAATGCCCAAATTGCACACATTTCATCAACTTCAGTTTTGAGGGAGACTCTCAAACTAGTTCAGTGAATGGGCGCAATTTCATCTTACCTACCTATCCTCCTCAAACGCAACATTCTCAGTTTAAAAATAAGAACATGACGTGTGACCGCGAGGCTGACTGTAATCCTTTTACAACTGCTTGTACATGTGTCCATGTCATAGACATTCCACAAAACGAAACTGTCCAAATGGTGTTTTCAGCAATTGGTGTGAGAGACAACGCCCATCCAATTCATCTTCATGGCCACACATTTCATGTTGTTCATGTTGGATATCCAGAATATGACAGCACAACTGGTTTCATTGAAAACCACACCAGTGATATATACTGCTATGATATTAACTGTACTAATGAGGGCTGCGATCCAAGGAGATGTACCAGACCAAGTTGGGCAGAAACATTTGATCCTGATTCAATTTCCATTGATGGCAAAACCGTCAGAAAGGACACAGTTATGGTCCCTGCTGGGGGGTACGTAGTCATCAATTTCATATCTGATAATCCTGGCTGGTGGTTCCTTCACTGCCACATTGAAATACATCAGCTCCAGGGAATGGCAATGATTGTCAATGAGATTTCTGATGAGCCGCTCCTACCACCCAAAGGGATGAACAAGTGTGGAGACTTCGAGATAGTAGAGTTCTAGTAGAAATCAGTTTTCTTAAAATCTGCAATGAAGTCATGAGTAGCACTTGGTATTTAGTATGGAGTATTTAAGAATAGTTATTACAATTTGTTAATTTTAAATTGAGGTTTATTTATTTTTACCCTCATTTAGAAAATAGTCTAAATGAATAATACACGCGCAGATTGGTGGGGGTGACAAATGGTTCTTCAAAAACTCTGGGTCTAGCAAAGTTTAAAATCGTGTTTCTATATAATTCGATAGAAACACGGAACTTGTACGAGCTGTCGACATAAAACTGGCGCGAGAAAAGGTAATTTACGTTTTGATGATCAAAGTAAACAAGTTGTTTCCTAAGAGAAAAAGAAAACATGTTCTCTGCGTTTCTATCGACTGTTTGAGAATAAATCTAATAGCGCTCTACTACGACTGCCGTTCTCTGATTGGCTACACTACTCACTGTCTATTCTTTTGTATATAGTAGGTAGTATAGCAGTCTGCGCTTGTTAAAAAAAATAGCTTCTGTGCTTCTCTGTGTCTTTGAAGACGATTTAAATAAGGTTTTGAGCACATGATCTTATTGTGAAATAAAAACACCCGTGGAAGCTTATGAGAACTCGAAAATCTATGGAAACACTCACTCTTCAAAACTTCTACTCATGTTTCTATTAAACAATTGGATTATGTGCTCGAGAATTCCATCGCGTGATAGTTGCATGGATGCATAGAAAAAATGAGAGCGAATGATCTAAGTAATTTAATATAAATCTACTAGTCATTCAAAACTTCATCTAAATCCTCTTCACAGACGCCTCGTAATCGCCAAGAAGCGGCCGTCATTTACTTAACAAGTGCACACTGCTACGCTACTCTCCATCTATCGTAGATTTTAGGTCACCGTTAAATTTTCGCCGATTCTTATTGGTTTAAATTGATCACGTGACGCGATAGGTTCATCCACGGAGAGACACTATCAGCCCATATGCCCTTCCGAGGAAATTACCTGGATCAATAGTACTTGTCCGTAAAAACGTTTCCGTAAATGAGCGGGCTCATAGAAAATAAATAACTGAAATTGTATAGTTAGAGAGGTTTTTGTTTGTTTTCTTTGTCCAAATTTACATTTGACTCTCACAGTTTTCATCGAAAAAAGTTGAAAATAATTCAATACGCTGTTTAAACTGCATGGCGTGCGGAAGACAATTTTGTGGTAAATAATAAAGACAATAAATTGTTTTTGTTTCGGAACTATCGGTCTGTTAGTTGCCCCTTGGAAATTTGATCTTCTTAAGACTAGCATATTTGCCCTCGAATCTTCGCTTCTCTAGCAAATATCTGTTTAAGAACATCAAATTTCCACGGGCAGCTATCAGCCGATAGTTCCTCGACATAAACACCCTATTTCGTATTGTGTGATCGTCCGTCCCCATTGTCGTGAAATACATAGTGAGCAGCGTAACCAATCTGACAGAGAAAGGCACTTCTGATAAAGCGCTAGTATTTTTATACTAAAACTCGATAGAAACACGGCACATGTTTGCTATTTCTTAAATATATTTTGTTATGTAGCCAACTTCATGTTTAGGAAAACCTGTACGAGGGAGTCACGATTCAGTTTAGGTTTTACTTCTGGCGCCAATGGCTTAATGTGGTAATGCAAAACCAAGACATAAAGATTTGCTTTGGTCACGCAAGTGAAAACCGCTCTGTCAGGTAAAACCACAATCCTAGACATATTAATGAAGCAGTTGACTTCTATTCGATATTTTAGAAAGCATTGTAGACTGCAGTTACTCAATCAGTATGTAGTATCCTGATAAGAATGCTTATAGCAATTTGTAATTTGGGTCAATTAAGGTTCATGTTCGCTTGGTTATTTTAAGTCTTTAATCTTACGTGTGGACGTTTCGTTGCAGTGTTCTCGATTAAAAGGTGTTATACTATATGCCATATATTCTTATCAAAATGGTACACATTATTATTTAGCAGGATAGTCTCGAGGTAAATCCGAGCGTTATGATTGGTTCTTTCCTGGTCGGATTTTAGGTCTAGCTCGTCTTTGGAGTAACTTTAACTTCTATATTTAACTTCAAAAATGTGGAAAAATGGAGTCAATAGCCTGAAAATTTAAAATATCTCCTCCTTACAAGTAATGTTTAACTCCCAAACTTAAAAAAGAAAAAAACTGTGGTCATATAGTTCCTTAAAAGAGTAACGTTTCCACACGTGCGATTCCAGAAATCATTCAGTGGAAATGTATACCACAATTCAGATCCCAAATAAGGGATTTCTTTGGGGGAAAAAAACACATTTTTTTCACGATTCGGCATTGGTAAAATTATGGGATTTTATTCAAATGTGGGAAGGAATGGGGAATTATTTTCCCCTTCTGTGAAATTATTGGACGAAGAGTGATACAATGTTGTCCTTCAAAAATTAAAAGAGAAAATTTGAAAAAAATTTAGTCGAAAACTTGGGAATTTGTGTCCTCGAAAAGGTCAGTTACCGTTTTGGGAAAAATATTGGGAATTTTAAAACTATAGTTCAACCCCTATCGGCCACCCCAGGGGAAAAAGATAGTGGCTGCCTAGAGGGGACTGGCCGCTTGATAGAGATAAAACCAATTGAAAAACTCCCATTGGGACTTTGATTACTGACAGCCTAATTCCACGTTTTCTCAAATTTATGTGGTGGGACACTGGGAAAGGTATTAAACCCAAATTTGAGCAATTTATAGGATTTTTCCGAAATCTTGGAAAGGGATGAGACATGTAATCAAAGCTGGGAATAAAATTGGGAAATGCGTCAAAGATAAGACAATAGCCACTAGTTCGAGAACAGTATTATAGTACAGCTTTATGGTCAGGTGCTGGACTGTGATACGCAGAGATAGTTCTGTTCTATGTCCACTGAATGACACAGGCTAGCATAGAAAAAGTAATAACCAGTATATTTATTACATATGATGGTGTTATTGTATGTGTTGTTAGAGCTGAATACAGGTGGGAAAACAATAACATGTGTACGAGTTTATTTCCAGTTATAAAATAATCAAATCAATTTCCCCCGCTCTGATTGGTCAATCAGCTATGGTTAAAATAAATTCATGGGAAAAAAAATCGTGCGTCTCCTGAATTATTATATAAAAGCAATAGACCAGATTTTTCTATGGTTTATAGGCTGATCAACCGTTTGGGATATTGGTAGAATACTCGACGAAGTCGTAACTCACGTGCCGCATCTTCTCGTGTTCTACCAACATCCCGCGTGGTTTATCAGCCTATAAACCATAGAAACGTGCGGTCTATGTGCTTAAATCTAGTTCCCAAAGTCATGTCAACAAGTGCGTCCACGTGTAAACAAAGGACATCATGAGAGTGAAGCGGTTCTGGATATTGTAAATCCTCGAGTCCGGCGGCTAATTCTACACTCCTCATTCCGAGGGGAGCGGGGCTGAACTGGGGGCTGTGGGGGGCTTATTTATATCTTACCCAAATTCTGGCCTGACATGTATCATCGTTTTACAAATGAATCCTCTGCGCGTCGCAACGAACAATGTAACCTGTTTTACCGCCATAAAAAGCTGAGTCCTATAAGTTTAGTACTTGAATTTGTTTCTCAACTAAATGTATTATCACAACTGAAACAAAAGAAATTGTAGAACTGGAACTTAGCAAAACAGAACTGAGTATTTGTGTGTATTGTAAAGTTAACAAACAGGACGCTCAGTTTTTTCCATGCCTCTGACGTCATTTTTTTTTGTCATACCTCCCAACTCAAATACGTTTTTCTCATTGGTAGGAAAAACGATGTGCACGTGCCGTGGGTCAAAACTCCACTAACTCCCTAGGGCAAACAACAGGTCACTAACTCTCCCTTAGAGGGGAAACACATAAACATGAACCTTCGACTCGCACGTGATCTAGCCTCGTGCTCCTTGACAACCGTGGCAGATTGATGAGCCCAGCCGGCAGTACAAAGCAAACGATTTCTTCGTGAGCAGTAAGTTTGGGTTCTTGTTTCTGATGAGTTGGGAGATTATAACAAAACATTTACAGCGGTTATCAGTCACACGCGACCCTTCAACGATTTTTATGCTCCTTCAAAAACTAAGTGTGAGTGGATCGTCAATCAAATTGTATCCATGACAATATTCGTTGTTCATTTTCGTCGTGTCAGTTTCACGGCCATGTCTCGATCGTCGTTGGACTCAGGAATAATCGCCTCATGTTATTCTGACAAAGTCAATTTGCCAATTTCGCTGAGATGGAGGGCTCCTTATGTAGAGGGAACAGTTGGTGTTTGTCTTCGAAAATTGCGCATAGCAATAAACACTTTTGGCGAGGCCGAAACGTGTTGTGAAGGTGGTCCGGCCCTGGCGCCGAAACAAATAATATTAGAGCCGCGAGCGAGAATGTCGAAGAAAGCTGAAGGAAGGGAAAGATACACAGGTAGCCTTGAAACAAAGTTGGCGCCAGGAACCGCACAGGAAACATGAGTTTCATAGTAAAAGAGTTCTGTTTTTCCCCGGACCCTCCATGTTTGAGGTGTCTCCGGGAAATAAAAGCTCCACTGTTTTCCCGTTGAGGCCAGGTCATAAAGTTGCCTTATTGTACGATAGCAAATTGGTCAAATATTCTGCTCTCGCTCCATGACGTGTTGCATAAATTTATATAATTCATGTATCCGGTCGCATATTAACAATGAAAAATTTAGCCCAATGAGACGAGCGAGAATGTCTGCAGTTATCACCAAAAATATACAGTAACTAATGACTGTGGTAAACTAAGGCTGGACGACAGTGAAAATATCCATCCTATTGTTGTCTGGATGCACCTCGTTATATATAATGAGGGGGAGGAGGGCGCTTTAAATGTTTGAAATTTTGGCTGAATAGGAGGAGCGCATATGATTCGATAGGCGGCGCTTATTCCAGGGGAGAAGCGCTAATTCCAGGATTTACGGTGTTTTCAGTCTGCCGGCGAACAAAAGCTGATCTGGCCAGCCGAAATGTGTTTTGAATTATACCACATTGTATCAGCCTTGCAGTAGTCTCTAACTCCTCCTCCGTTTTCAATTTAGAATACTTGTGTTATTTCTTTGTTTATCTCTTTTATTTTAGTGTTATCGAGAAGATATTCCAACTGTCATACGCCATGACAGTTAAAGAAGCTGATACTTTATGAAGGTTTTGGATTTTTTAAACAAATTAAGATCTGTACGAGAAAAAGTATGTTGGAGACAAGACCTTCCTTCCTCTTAAATTGTCCGAAAAGTTCAACACTGTCTGTGATTAATATGTTTTCCTGCGGTGATTCCAGGCGACCACGTCTATCACACTAAACCGTCACGTTCCAGAAATGCGGATAGTTCGTGCAGTTTTAATCACAGCGCAGACCACTCTATGTTGTTCGTGTTTAATTATAGAGGACTCGTCTGAGCGTTATGAATAAAGCTCTGAAAATTGCACATTTAAATCACCATCTCGGCCCGGAATATCCACTAAAGTTAAATGAGACCATAATCGACTCAATGTATGGCGTGTTTTTTCGGCCTGTCTTGGCCGTCTGAAACCGTCTACAGGCGAAATTACCTTTGGAGCCGTTAGCGGTGTAGGACACCAGAATGGAGTACTAAGGCTTGCGAATCATTCGCGCGGCCGTCAGCCGCTGGACCTCCTTCGCACTCAAATGGGAAATTAACGCAAAAAAATACTGCGAAAATCTGCACCTGAAATGGCGACGGATGCTTGATAGTATGAGATTTTTTCTCTATGCCCTTGCGTCGGATTCAGCTTCATTCCTCTCCATTACAGTTTCCGAGATATAATCCACGCTGAAGTCACAAATACGGCTTTCTCATTATTGATCCGGTGGGCGCTAAACTCAGCGACCAAAAAGGAATTCAAAGGTATGATGCTAGGCCGTTCAAATCTAGCCAATCAGCACATGGCTTCCCGACGGTTTTCCCGCGGGAAGCCAAGAAAACGCTAGAAAGCCCGCGCTCGCTGATTGGTAGATTTGCAAACAGCCACTGCATTCCTTTGGTCGCTGCGTTTGTGGGCACCGATCCTATTTAGAAAGCCGGCTTTGTCGACTTCATGCGTCGATTTTCGCGGAAAATATGTTGGTAGGGATGAAGCTGCAAATTCGGAACGAACGAGACTCAGAGAGAAAAAACGGCATCTCATACCAACGATCCGTCTGCCATTCAAGGTCGAGATTATTCAGTTTTATTGCGACTTAATTTCCATTTGAAGTGGAAGAGGTCCGCGGCCTGACGGCCGACCACCGAAGTTGCAATGCCTTGGTCCTCCTTCTATGATTGTCTTATACCAGTAAACCAGCGCCAAAAAGTAATTTCAGCTGATAAGACGCTTTAAGACGGCCCCCAGGAAGGCGGAACACAAAAACGCTCCATAATGAGGTCGGTTAAATAAGTTGCCAGAATCGTTCTAACTTATTGGGATATTCAGACGCGAGATGTCGAGTAGTTAAAGGTGTGCAAGTTTTCAGAGCTTTATTCAATACCTACTCATAGATTCCTCTATATATAAAACACGAACACATAGCGAGTGCAGTGGTCATGCCTGTGGTTTAAATTGTCCGTCTTTTTGCCCTCCACTTGGACCGCAGTAGCAAGACACATATACAAGCGCTCAGGTCTGCCCCAGGGGTCTGCCGACAGATAAGTGATTCCCTAGCATAAGAAACTGCCAATCAAACTTCAAACTCTTGCAGGCGGTTAAGTCAAGTTTATTTTTCTCTCTTTCCTACTTGAAGTTGAGACTGTTCCTGGCCGGGTGTGTATTCGTTTATTTTTGTGAAAGCAGATATGTGTCTCTCCCATGAGCGTGAAACAGGACAAAAGTTACAAAATAGAGCAAGCCCGGGTTTTGATCTTCTCAGACTATGACGTAGGTTGCAGGTTACCTGTTTTCTAACTTCGTAATGATACGGGGGTGACAACTCTAACAAAACGCGTGTTTGAGCAATACCAGGGTCTTAAAATTAAGTCGCTCCGGAAAATTTTATCATCCTCCCGAATTTTTGGGGAAACGTCAAATAAAATTTCCCTCGATGTTCCCGATTTTTTTCTCGCAATTTCTCAAGTGTTCCCGGATTCCCGCAGGAAATCTCCAATTCCGGAGTCAATTTTGGCTTTGTCCCCGAAACAACAGCGTGTTGTTCGAGTTGTCACCGCTACCCCCCCGATTACTATGACAAAATCTAGCTTTGACCCAGCAGCCAAATTCAACGATCTCCGGATGATTCACACTCGTCTCTGATACGGGGTTACCCGACTATTTAGTTCTACTAAATTTGAAAGCGAGAAACCGCAGCCAGCCTAAGAGACTGTGAGAATAAACCCACGGTTGTCTTACCGCGCAGAAACTGCCAGTTAAAAAAATAACTTAAGTTACAAGCGGGGTGTCATTACTTGTATAAACAGTTGTTCCTTTGTGACGTAAAGGGAATTGATTGAAACATCAGGGGGGAGGGGGGAGACAGGTGACGGGACCTCTCTATGTTTTAATGGGCAATGCTTTTGAGAGGTGACTCCTCTCTCTTGATAGATGATAAACAACAAAGGAGAACCGAAAAATTCGAGTCACCTGAACCTTCATGCCCTGTGTCCCTTCTATTACCTGTCCGTGTAATGGAGATTCTTTTAGTTTGTCTCAGTTTTTGGTACTCCCCCAAAGAGCCCCAATGCAAAGCAATACGGAAATCATGCAGAATAAGCATTTTTAAAGTGGTTTACTTTCGGTCAACTGCGGGCTCTGTCCAGGCCATTATGCTGGCAACATGTAGAACCTAGCGCTTACAAGAAGTCACGCTTTCGCTTACTCGGTCGTTTGTATGCCGTGACGTTTCAAGAAGCTACTGCATTATCTATTTATTTTCTCAGTCAGTCCACACTTGCTTTTGTCAGGAGCACTCTGCACAAATGCCTTTATACAACATTGTAGATTATCAAATAGAAA
>JAHPZR010052404.1:0-5000 GCA_019787425.1 Platygyra sinensis
AAATGGGTGGTCGTTTTCGCGGTTACATGATACCACGTGGCGCGATTTCGCTACCGGAGTGAAATTCCCCCCCCCCGGGCGAGGAACCGGCGTGAACTCACGCCGTTTTTTTTTGGGGTGCACTCGCGCCGGCATAAACATTTTGTTGATGAGTATCATGTAAACCAAAGATAGAGCCATGAGAGGGAACCGGAGTAAACCTCGCTCCCGGGGCGAAAGTCGCCCCGGTGTCATGTAAACACCCCCCTTTAATCAATGGAATCCAAAAGCGATATTTCGGTCTGAGAAACCAGTGAGTCAGCTCCTTTTAATAAGGAGCAATGAGACGCCCGAAGATTTATTTTTAAGGATTTTGCAAATTTTTAAGTTGTTCTTTCCAATAAACAGCCCCCCCCACAACTTTTTTAAGGAGTGTTTGATAGTTTATCATGTAATCCAAAAGCGATATCTCGGTCTGAGAAATTCGTAGCGTGTCTCGTACAAACTGTTCCAGTGAGTCAGCTCCTTTTAATACTGGAAGCAATGAAACGCTTAGATATATTTTTCAGCTTTTTGCCAGATTATATCTAACGAACAACAAAACTTTTTCAAGGCGTGTTTTGATAGTTTATTTATTACAGGTTAACGCACTCATTGCTCGTCCATTTAAGCATTTTGGGAATGAGTAAAGGTACCAAGTAAAGATTTCTGCAACGAATGAGCTGAAAACAGCTAAACTCCTGCGACAGTGCTCCTTTAATCTTGATTTTAATTTTTGTTGCAGTGGCGGCTGGCAATCCTGAACACGACTCTAGCAACTTAGTTCCTGTAGAAGCCTGGCTTTTTTAAAAAATCCGCGTCGTTATCAAGTTTGGCGACTTTCCAATTGTGACCGTATCCATAAAATTTCACTCAAGAGAGTGATGGCTCTGATCGATCTGATCTGTAATCCTAATGCTAAAACCTCAGAGGAAGTTCTGATCGACCACTGAATACCAACTTTTACATCAACCATCGCATCATTTGTTAGAGATCAGATAGCTGTGTCGATTCGGGATAGAACAAAACTAAAAGGTGCGTTCATAACTAAAAAGCCACTTTATTGTTATAGATTTTTAACCCCTAGCAATTTTTCTGGTTGAACATGTGCAGGTTGTAGTAGAACATTGTTGTTCTTGTCGGTCAAAGGACCCTAGTCAGCCCTCCGCCATTTTCGATGTCTCGAATTATTCATCTTGGCATGGTCAAGTGAAATCTTATTGGTTTGCTGTAAGTTGTGTCCTGAAAGTGTGTTTGCTTATCTGCTGTAGTTCCACAGTGGTTTTCTTTGCTTCGACATCCTCTGAATAAAATATAATAGCCAAACTCTCCCATGTAAACAAAAACAAAGGTGTGGCTGACTAGGGCAGGACGATATCCTTCCGAACAGGAATGAGATACTTAACTTACTTATCTCTAACAAATTACATGATGATTGATAGCAGCGGTTTTAGCATATATCATCATGATTTTTTCATGGCATAACCTTTTACAAACCATTCGTCGCTACAACGTATCTTTGGGCCTGCTTTCTGAGTTTAATCTGGGCAAAGATACCCATGTGAAACAAAAAAAAAATTAAGCAAACGTCCGAAACTACCGGGCAAACTGTTGCAAGTGCTTTTTCTTGACAAAAAAAAGGTTGCAAGCATTAAGTTTCAGTTAAGAAACTATCGGACAGGTAATGAAAAGTTTCCTTCACAAATGAAAAACAAACCAAAAACAAAACTAAAGTGCAAAAAATGCATCTCTAGGATGCTACTTTATTAAACAATTATTGGATGAGGTTGAGCATGATATCATGAATTATCAAAACCGAGGTCTGTGTTTATCTGCCGAAGCCGAAGGCTGAGGCAGATAACACAGACACGAGGTTTGATCATTCATGATATCATGCGAAAACCGAGTTCAATAATTGTTTTATTATACATTTTTCGGCTCTTAATACTTTGGGTAGAAGACACAGTACACTAAACAAAAGAACGCCGCTAAACAAACCTATTGTCTCCATCAGTGGTTTTCCTCGTCTTTTTGTCCTTTTGTCTTCTATTGTTGTACGTCAGCTGTGCCTTCTACACGAAGTAAGAGCCCATTTTTCCCATAATTCATCCTCAGAAACAGAAGCGAAGCGTTCCCCCATTTTGTTTCTGAGGAGAACACTCCAAGGGGCTTAGTAACCAGGCAGACGTTGAACTTGACATGATAAATGCAATATCTGCAGCAGATATTGCATTTATCATGTCAAGTTCACAAGCTATTGTGAATTGATTGAATGCTCCTTGACCAATCAGATTTTTCAATAGTGAGTCTGATGTATAATAAAACGGCTTATGTAACACAAGCAAGACCAGGATAATCACTCTGATAAGAAAGCTAGGAAATATCCCCTCTCTTTTACAAAATTGTATCTGGAACTAAGAGAGCGTGAAGGCTAAGAGTCTCAAGGGAGTTAATCCCTTTATATGTTGGAACCTTACTTGAGAGGTAATTTGCTTTCGAAAAAGAAAACAAACAAAAAAAAGAATAAAAACAGAAAATACATCTCTAGGGAAGTTACTACAAGACAAGGATATCAGGCTTGGCGATACTGATCTCTGCACCGTACGATTCTCTGCCACCGTAAAACTTCCCTTGCGTTAAAAATAACTTTTGACGCATTTTTGGGACTCGAAGGAATTTAAAAACCTGGTGTTCAAAGAGTATAAATATGGAGAATGTTCCAATATTTCATACACTGGCAAACAACTTTGCTGAAGAACCTAGGAACTACCAAGAAGTTTGTAAGGAGAGCCCGTGCAGTTAAATTATTGACTATGTCCTGTCATATTAAGGTAAGACACTCATTTCTTGTAACAGTAGACGAATCTGAACTTCAGTCAAAGTCTAAAAGGAACACTGTCACAGGAGTTTTGCTGTTTTCAGCTTCATTCGTTTCTGAAATCTTCACCTGGTACCTCTACTCGTTCCCAAAATGCTCAAATGGACTAAAAGAAACATATCAAACGAATGGTGGCCCAGACAGCAAACCATAATGAATTTCTGGCAATATTTTCAAGGAATGCCTCTAGAATTTGAAAAAAACTAGCTAGTTTTTTCAAATTTCAATCCATTTCCATCCTTGCCATGCTAAGTGCTAGGCGGCAATAAATCGTTCGGTGTAGTGATAAAGTCCTAGATAACAAAACTGCATCATTATTTTTGGGCTTCCATTGATGCAGGAACATATTTCGGCATTGTAAAATGACGCTAAAATACTGTGACAGTGCCCCTTTAAATGGTCGATTGACGGTTATTTTTCTTCAATTTTTTGTTGTGGTGGTGTGTTTTTCAAACTGGTCTCTACGGTTCGCAGAATTATCAAATCTCCACGGAACACAACTCTTCAGTTAATGACCTTCACCTCTTATGCACTGTTTCTCGCAATTCTCAAATATACCAATAAGGTAGTTGAGTTCACTTCAGGTTACTTTAAGTATAGTTTTCACTGGGGGACAGTTTCTTATATGCATTTCAATTTTGAACGAATAATTGAGGAAGTCATTTTACGTTTTACAGATGGGCACAAATTCTATAGACCGTGTAGCAAGCTCATCTATATAGATCCCGGTTATGATGTATGCTGAACTTGTCATGAGTCAAACCTAATCTGATTCAATCAAAAAAAAATCTTTTTCATTTTAGAACGGCTCAGCCGTTCCCGGCCCGGGCCTCAGAAAGCGAATATTTCGACCGTTAGAGTGACTTTTATTCAAACTCCGTGCATTTCATGAGCCAAACCATCAAATAATAAAACAAACATATTGTTTAGGATGTTTTTGTTTTAACAGCGTAACTCCGGCTAATTTATTTCGGCGTCTGAATTAACATGTACGGGAGAACGTTTTTTTGTTAGGACTGGCTAAAAGTCAGTGATTAGTTTCGACTCAAGAAAAGTTGAGCTTCTTAGTGCGTTGTTCATCAAGTTTTGCGCAAGAACTCAACTGAATCAAGTTTTCTAACAAAGTCTTCTTACACATTGCCCTATCGTTTGATGTACTTTAATTGATTATGTTTACTTAACATTTCAATATCCGTGCAAGGCAAGGAGAATGCATGTGGTCAATTGCGGTCGTGAGAAAACAGTACAGGCGCGTGCCCTTTAATCTCACGAGGCCCAGTTTTCACGAGGCCGTCCTGGCATAAAAACTTTTACTTTTTTGTTTGAATAAAAGAATATCGGCCTCAGAGAACAGCCGTCCGTGAAATACAGAATTAAGACGATAAGAGGAGGTTATAAAACGATATAAGCTTTGTCGGTCTATAACTTTCTCGCCAATAACAAAAGGAGATGTGCACTGTCCCGTGACAATTTTGTCATCATTGATCAGGCATCCTCGCGGTTTGCTCTTAAAATCAAAGAGTCGTTGCACATACTTTGGGACAAACCAACACTTAACGCACAGGTCAAACATGTTAATTTAAAACTTTCTGTTTAATTTTTTGAATTACTATCGTCATAGTCTTAATTATTGCCATTATTATTGTAATTTCTCAATTATTTATATTATTTCACTGGAATTTATTGTTCATTTCACACTGATGATGGCGGAGGCAACTGCCGAAATATGTCTGTAAAACTCAAGAGTGTCGTGTCTTTCTTAAAATGGAGATGTTCACTTAAACCTTTAAGTAAGTATATATTTTTTATTTTTGTCTTTTTACAAATAGATATTGGCCAGCATTCTACTTTTGTGCCAAATCAGTACCATGACGTCATATCCGGTCGTCGACGAGGGCCAACAGAACCGGACGTCTTCTATCGTGACAATGCTAATAGTGGCGTGATCATCGAGGAGAATGCGTTACATAGCAACTCCGGCTCGAGTGACCAGAGAAACGTCACCTTAAGCTCCTTCCTGAACTTGTTTCCCCCACATGCGCGCGTGGCGAGGCATTCTCACCCATGCGTCAGCGGTGAACCCCTTAAAGGCGTTCCATGTGGA
>JAHPZR010052404.1:10000-11709 GCA_019787425.1 Platygyra sinensis
CCGGTAAATTGAATAAATTATGGATAAAGGCTAAATGTTCGCACGTGCGGAAATGTTTGTAAATCGCACTCTCTTTATCAGTTATAGCGTGCTCACGTGTTCGGGTGAGAAGGGTTCCGTCAGTTTTGACAATGTATGATGACTGGCAGCCGGGACAACTGAATTTGTAGACGACGTGTGATTTGTTCAGAAGCGGCACTTTGTCTTTGTTGTTGGTGTAGAAGTACAATTTTGTTGTTTTCTCGCGAATTCTGATCTGGTTTTTTTCCTTCTCATGCAGACTACTTGTTTATGTTTTAAAATGGCTTCAATAGGAAGATGCGATTTTCGTCATAGTACCACTTAAAACTTTAGTTTGGTCGTAGATGTGACCCTAGCCAATCTATGAACGAAAGTTTAATTATTTTTATTTGATTTACTTTTACTACCATTTTTCATTATTCTTAAAACGCTTTTGCTATGCTGTAACTCTCGTTTATGGTCATGCAAATAAAGCTCATTGATATTGTTGTAGTTGTTGTTAAATTACAACTTGAATATCTCAAAGACTGCAAACATCACAAAGTGATGAACAAAATTATGTACACTAATTAAAAGTTCCCGCAAGTGGAGCACAATGACGTCACGCTGCGCATGTGCAACTCTTAATAACTCTACAAGCCCTGTTCTGACGAAAGATAATCTTATAGTTCTTTTTGCACCGAGGTGGGATATTATGACGTGATAAACATGCCACATTTAGTCTTCGGCAGTGAACCTCAGTGAAGTGTCTTCCAAGACAGTGGTTCCACTTTCGTCTTCTCCGTAACTCGCAGGAACGACGTAAAGAACGTTTGACTACTGAATGATTATTAATGTCTTCGTCGCTGTGCTCTTGTGATATGAATGTGGGTGAAGTACTGTTGTTCTTGTTCAAGACGATTCTTCTCAGGTCATTCACCAAGGTCTGTCTATGGTCGCGTTCAAACAATCTTGAAGAAACTACAAGGAACAACCAGCTTTGGACCAAGACAAACGCTGTTACCTACAGTGAGAGAAAGGGAGAGCATTTTTTCGACACGGTCCAGCTGGACTATTATTTTTTCATTTATTTGTCCAGTTTATGATACCATCCCGGGGGGGAGGGGGGTAAACTCCCATATGAAAAGGCTAGGTTTGCTCGACATCTTGCTGAAGTTTATATATCAAGGATTCTGGTCTTACTTACGGTGTTCAAGACAACACACGACCATTTTCAGCTGTCAAAATATCTTTTAGGGTGTACTCGAAGAAAAAATAATAAAAGAAGCGCTCGTATTTCTGTTTTTACGCTCGAGTTTCTAAGGTCTCTCGAGTCCAGTTTAAGTTTAAATGCGCGGGATCAGTCCTTTCCTGAACAGCTACCACATTGGGTGCTCTTTTATTAAGGCCAAGAAAACATTTGTAGAATTGTGTATGAAGTCTTTCTACAGGTCTTTTTCCTATTTTTGATGTTCATGTTATCACTGAAGCTCCCCTAATTTTAGACCCGTATTAAAGAATGGGAAGAAAAAAAGCATCAACTAGAATTAGACGTATTGACAGGTAGTTTATTAAAGTCAAGATAACGTTAAGAAGCAAGTATTGATCTTCTGGCTTTTTCAACCAAAACTTTTCTGATCGAATTAGCAAAACTTCCATTTGTGTTGAAAGTAATTCAAGCCGGTAACTGTACTGTGAGGCCTTATCAA
>JAHPZR010052405.1:2500-7500 GCA_019787425.1 Platygyra sinensis
ACGATACCAAGCCGTGATAAACAAGAAAACTTGTTTTGACGTCGAAGCGTTCCTTGAGTTCAGTGAAGGATAGGAAGTTGTCTGCGTTTTTCGTTAAATATTTGACGTTTTGTATTCCTTTGGAAGACCATGATTTGTAGTAAATAGGTTTATTTCCAATTCTCACAAGTGGATTTTGCTACAGAAGTAAAGAGAGAAAATGTTCGGTTTAAGTTATGTTACCGTTATAGTTGATTTCTGACCAGATGTTTAGAATTTCTGATGTAAAGACGTCCGATATTTTTATAAACTTTGCCAAATCATTTTTGTTGATGTTACCTTTAAAGATGATAACTGCGCCGTGCAATTCAGAATCAAAGAGTAATTTCCATTTACCATGATTATCATTGTCCAAATATTTTTTGACCCATGTTGATTTGAGCGCTTTATTAAAAGACTTGATGTCAATCACTGATGATAACATCTCGCTTAATTTTGTCCCCTCTTTCACTCCAGAGAACGTCGTAGAACATGTTGTTAATCTCATTTAAAGCGGCATGTTTTGTTGGCAAAGGTGTTAGAAAATAAATAAGCTTAGAGGAGATTAGACTTTTTAATAGAACGATTTTCCCAAAAGGCTTAGACGGCGGTATTCCCAGCAGCTTAAGAAATTTCTGACCTTTAGTAATTTTTCGTTCTAGTTAACTTTGCTTCCATGCTAACCACGGGATCGGATGAAAACCATACACCTACGTTCTTAAGTTTGTCCGTTGTCCATTTTAAATATTCTTCTGGACATGATTTATCTTGACGCCCAGCGCAAGCCCCAATCCAGAGAATCTCTGTCTCCTTGCGGTTAAGCCGCAAGCCAGATGTCTTATTGAGAAGCTCCAGGTCCAGTAAGGCAGATATAAAGGACGTCTAGAATCATAGTAGTATCGGCAGCATGTTGACTAATCCTGATTTCATTTCCACGTACAGTGATCCATTTTATATCTTTATTTTCTAGTATTTTATTGGCTAATACACCTGCGTAAAGGATGGAAATATAAGGGGAAAGGGGCAACCTTGTCTGACTCCTTTTTCAAGGGTGAAGTAACTGCTTGCCCATCCGTTATTAATGACGCAGCTTGTTATGCTACAGTAGCACAATTTAATCCAGTTTATTAATAACGAACCGAAATTGAAAGAACTTAGCGTTTTCCATATAAAAGACCACTCAACTAAGGCAATCGCTTTTTTCGAAATCTAGAAACATTAACTGACAATCCGGGAATGTTGCGAGCAGCAGTGTGATTTATTAAGCCATCAATTAATCTTATGTTTTCACCAATAAAACTCCCTTCGAGAAAACCTGTTTGGTCACTATTTATTAGTTTTAGAAGAACATTTTGGAGACGATTTGCAATGGCCTTAGCCGCTATTTTATAAGTTTCAAGTTTCAGGTTTATTGGGTCTTCCAAAAAAACGTTGCTTACAATGAATACCGCCTGCAAAAAGCGAGCTAATCTAGGCAGGCGGTGTTAAGGACATACAATCACGAATTGCTAATTATAGGCGTTAAAAAAGTCGACTTTGAATACATTATTTGTCAAAAGAGGAAAAAAGTGATAAAAAGTGAAGAAAGATATCATAAATCATGATTGGATTATAATTTTATTGTCGGTGTTCAATAGAGTGATTGGTCGCCAGGTTTTAACAAAGTAAGGTTTTGCATATTTTTGGGTATAAGTTTAATTATCCCACGTTTTTTTTACTTATTGAGGATTTTCCTTTGGTATAAGCGTAGTTAATTGTGTTTAAAAGGCAGTCTGAAATTTCATTCCAGAAAAGGTTACAAAATTCTATGGGGAAACCATCGGAGCCTGGCGTTTTTTCCGGGTTTCATACTTTTTAAAGCCTGTAAGCACTCTGCTTTGGTTAACATGCCCTCACATTTTTTTTTCCTCGAGGTTCAATGACTTTGAAGATTTGTTTCCAAAAAAATAGGACGTTAATTCCTGAATTATCACAATCTGCTTTGGATTTATAAATATCTCTATAAAAGGTTTTCCATTCAGACAAAATTTCTTTGTCTGAGCTGGCAAATTCGTTTTTCACTTAATTTAAGTTGACTGATTACGCCATTGTTTAGTGCCTTTTTGCAAGACTTAAAAAATACTTTGAATTTTTTCACCTTCATTGTACCATCTGCATTTTGCCCTCATTATAGCTCCCCTTGTTCTGCATTCAATTATCTTTTTCCTTCGTTTTCTGTTCTAGTTGAATGTTAATCGCCAGCTTTTCGTTGGCATTGTTACAACCTGAATCAATCACTGCAACATGTTAATTTTCTTCTCCAGTTCTTCTTCTTCTCGCAACATTTTTCCCTTTTTAGTTTTCGCATATCTCAGAGTTTGTTCTTTAACTTCTAACTTGATCATTTCCCATAACAATGAGGCATTTACTGATTTATCATTTTGATATTCGTCCTTAACACCATCGATGGTTTTCTTAATTTGATTTATGTATTCCGTCTTTGATAAAAATGACGTATTTAACTTTCAAAAGCCTGGTCTCCTTGGATTTGGGTGAAGTGTAACTGGAATCGTCACCATTAAATGATCTGTTTTAAAGCCCGCTAATACATTTGTAATTATGTAAATTTATTTGTTGTAACTTTGTGTGCTGTTTGGTTCTTTCCGTTTTTTTAGCCTGATTATTGTGTTATTGTAAGCCCCCTTGATAAAAAAAAGCCCTGCGTGACATTACACATTAGACTTTGACTCACTAGGAAAAAAAAATCTAATCGACAATGGATTTCAGGTTTCCGTCCACGCCATGTGTATCTCAGAATATCAGGGTTAGATACTCTCCATGCATCAACCAAATCGAATTTTGCAGCGTGGTCGTTGATTACTATACATTAACTGCTTTTGTGTGGCTTTTGGCAAGACCACCTCTCTTGTCCTTTTCTAGATTAAGTACTAAATTAAAATCACCACCTAAAACTATATCGTCACAACGAAAATCTTGCTAGTGGCTAAAGAAACTCTCAAAACAGGCGGGGTCGTCATCATTTGGTGCGTAAATTGTAGCCAGAGTGAAAAGCTTTTCTTTTGTTTCAATATCACAAATGATAAATCTGCCTTTGGGATCCGAATACGATCTTTCAAACTGAAAGGCGAAATTATTATTAAAAAAGATTGCGGCTCCTCCACTGGCGCTAGAGCAGCAGCTAAACAGAGTTTTATAGCCCCATTCGGATGGCCAAGTTGTAGTTGTATTTTCAGAACAGTGCGTTTCTTACAGAGGATAATTTAAAACTTTTTTTGCTCTTAGCCAATTAGATGTTTCCCTTCTTTTCAATGTATCTCCTAAACCCCCAGAATTAAGCTAACATATTTTAAGATCAATTTCTGAATAGTCTTAAATTAAAGGAGAAACCGTTCTAAATACAAACCATGCATTCGACAACAACTTTTGGATCGAATCGGAGCTAATGAAATTAAGGTAGATCACACATTTTAGCTTACGAACTACACGTATAGACAAACAACATGAAAACATTAACATATAAAAAAAAACCCTTATTGTGAGACTGAAGTCGCAGCAGCGCTCACAGGTGTTAACAGACATCTTGAAATTGACAGGATTTCTATTGCCAATCAAGAATTTGGGTACGCACATTGGGAATAACTATTGACTTAAACTTCTTTTGACTACAAAAGATTTGCAAAGAGACAATTCATTATTTCAACGGTGAAAAGAAAACATACGCTTGCAAGTAAATAACATTAGGTTAAGATTGTTTAAGATACTCGGGAATACTTTAAGAGTCAAACTATTATTGTTTATCAACAAATATCGACCTTTCGCATTGGCATCTTTTAGACCATGTCCCTTGCGGGCTTTCATCATAGCTTTGATCAATACTTTCCGTTCCTCCTGGATAGCTCTGGCGTAATCTTGTTGATGTATGCATCGATCAGCGTGTGTCATAGATTCTTTAATCTTACCTCGTACTGACCAAACGTTATCTCGGTCTTCCCGGCAAACAAATCTTGCAATAATTGGTCTCGCCTGCCATGGATCTTCTTACCAACTCGGTCGGTGGCATGAAATCTAATTGGAGGTATCAACTACAAGCTCGTTCTCTAAAATATTTTAAACTACCGCTTTGCAGTCTTCATGTTCCTTCTCCTCGATGTTATTGAAGCGTAGATTCTGGCGTCTTGTACATTGTTCCAAAGCTATATTATCTTCAACTTCTTGTTTTAATCTAGCTTTCATGTCAGCGATCTTCTTGTTTAAGGTGTCCACTTCTTTCGAATGTTCCTTTGTCTTCAACTCAAAATGCTGTACATGTTTGAGGTCTTCAACTTCGCTCTGAGTGTGGGTCTGGCTTTTCTCGATGTCTAGGATCGACAGTTTTACTGCGTCTATTTCAGTTTTAAATTCAAATCTGAATTTGTTCAAGTCAGTGTGTAGTTTGACAAATCCTTCTGAAATTACTTGCCTTAGGCAATCCATGGAGTTTTTTTTAATTCGTTGTACATGCTGTCGCCGCCCGGCATTACTTGCTGAAGAGGCCATTTGACTTCTCCGGTCTCCGACGAACTTGAGCCCCCGTTTTGATTTATTGCCCTTTCTTTGGCCCATAAAAGGCGGCTAAAAGAACTACTTCTTTATGGCACAATCTTTTTATAATCGAGTGCTAATATTGCTGAAACATAGGGTGGTGTCACTTTAATCATGACTTTTCCTGACGCGTTTTCCTTAAAAAAAAAAAAAAAAAAACATTTAAAATGAATGGTGATTGTTGCTTTTTTAAATTTCTCCAGCGTAGTGTGCACGGAAACATTGGATGCTTTTACAGAGTGAAACCTCTGTTTCTAAATACCTCCGCCCAAGTATAAATAAATTCTTATGCAAATGCTGTAATTTGATTGCTTAAACTACCCCCTATCAATAATTCGTAGCTTCCCACTGGAACACTACTACAGATGATGCAACGTAATTGGCTGAGTGATCGTACAATA
>JAHPZR010052405.1:12500-14018 GCA_019787425.1 Platygyra sinensis
GCAAAATTCAGGTGAATTAGCTCTGGTCTAGGGTAAGGTTTCCAGGGTCCCAGAGGAACATCACCACCCATAAATTCCTAGAGTAGCCCCCTTCACCCCATGGGACGCAGCCTTCTATTAAACATTTTAAAGAATATGAAATGAATCAATATCCCCTCTTTTGGATTTGAGAAGATATCATGTACAAATGGATGTTAGGATGAAAACCCCCGTAAATTATGGAGGAGCAAAAGGGCCAGTTGGCGCAGAGGTTTCTAGATTGTCCAGTAAAGTTGTGCTTTAACTTCAAGTTTTCGGCGTCGTTACAAGTCAGCAGTTAACATAAAAGATTGGTTCTAGACATATACGTAAATTTCATTACAGCCAGATGAATACCCTATTGCACAAAATAACAATAATTGCTACCCCAGCGAGTGAACCTGAAGCAGAATATTACATTATGGGGCTTGCAATCACTTTTTTCTTACTGAACGCAAGGAATTGTGGTTATGCGCAAATGGAAAATTTAGGATGCGCAATGGTATGCCGCAAAGAATTGTGGTTATGCGCGAATGGGTAGATTTAGGATGCGCAGTGATATGGCGCAAGGAATACATTGTGGTTATGCGCCAATGGATGATTTAGGATTCGCAGTGACTTCTGTGCTTTCTTGTCACTGATTTATTCTTGAGATCCTTACTAGGGTATCTAAAAGATAGTAATGCTGCGGCACATTCTGTTGATGGTGACTTATTTTACTTAGTCATTAATCGATCTTCGCGTTCCAAGTCTTACATTTTAACCTTTTTTTTTCTTAAAGTAGTGTCAAATTATGGTGTGTAAATGAAAATCTGACGCATCGATGACGAGCTGTGACAAGGGTTACCGGTCCACTGATTACGGATTACCAATAATCTAATAACATTAAACCACAACCCGAAGAGACTGAAATTCGTTTTACCTTGATTAGTTGCATGTCGAAAACACTCACACAGTTCGTGTTACGTTGAACGATGCGCTGCACCGGCGGTAGCCCTAAAATATCAGCTTACTTTGTATAAATAGCTTAGTTGTGTCTCATTTTTGTAAACGACTCCAAAAAATAAATAAATAAATAAATAAGTAAATGAATAAGTAATCAGCTACAAAGGCAAACGTAGAATACTACTGCACAATCACAACAAGAAAGTCACAAAACAAGAGCGCAACTTTTGTCGTTTTGAAAACCGTACTAGAATAAAAAGAACATGCGCGCATTTAATGTCGCTCCCCAAGACAACGGAACATTTATCAAATCACGTCACCAACAACATGTAATTTGCATACAGACAAGCAAACGAACTTCGTTTGAACAGCTTTTTTCATCTCGACTACTTGACTCTCGTTCGAACAGTTAATTCACCTCGACTACTTTACTTGGCGGCGAGTTGGTTGGTGGTGAGATGGTTTCTTGGTGGGAAAACTATCTGGTGGCGAGATGACCGGATATACCGTGACAAGGGATCGAGACAACGGGGAGTTTAAGATAAACACGACGGC
>JAHPZR010052406.1:0-13558 GCA_019787425.1 Platygyra sinensis
GCTCATCAGGCAGGATCTTGTCCCAGTTTCAGCAGCATGAAGTGACTAGGAGTATTTCTAGACCCTTCTACCCCCCTGGATGGAATGCTAGTCCATCACAGGTTTACCCCCCAGCATTAAATTTGCTGGTACCCAATTATACACCTGGGTGGACAGTGGCACTGTGAGAGTTAACTGAGTGTCCTACCCAAGAACACAACAGTGTCCCCCAGCCTTGGCTCAAACGCAGACCGCTCACTCTGGAGTCAAGTGCACTGCCCAGGAGACCATCACACCTACCACCGCCTCTGCCTCCCTCCTACATTCTTTGGAGGGAGAGTTTAATACTCCTTGTTTACATTATTTCCCGCTATGGAAACCACAGACAAGTACCGGCCACTCCAATTGTTGAATGCCCATACTTTGATCATCTTTACTCGTTTCTTAAAATCGGATTGAAAGATTTCTTTACAAAGTGTTTAACTTACCAGAATCACCTCCAATCAAAGGCTTGTTTTCAAAATGTTCGACAAACTCGCTGATATTGGAGAATGATCCCATTCCGAATTTAAACTGTGTGCCATCCCAGCCAATTTGAAAATGTTTCACTGAGCTAGCACATCTATAACAAAAGATAATGCAAAGCAAACCAACAAGCCTATCAGTAAAAAGATTTCTTTCATTAAGAGATACAAAGCACATTTTCCCTGTTTCTATCAAGTTTGAGTTAGTCTATTAGCCTTCTATCACTGATGCTGTAAAAGTAAGGTATTTCATAGTTAGGAACCTTTGGGCTTAGTACACAGCCTTGCATAAATTACATTATATTTTAAATAACCAATCTCGCAGGTCTAACTTTTTTAAATTACCTCACTGAGAGAGAATATTCTCCAGGACTAGATGAACTTGCTCGCAGTAAGTAACTTCCATCCTTTCCGTTTGCCATTAACAATCCCTCGGCCACATGACGACTTATATTATAGTGATACCAACTGTAAAATAATCATCAAATATTGATCACATATGTTATTAATTGAGATTGTTCGTCTGTACTAAGTACACTAGGGAGAGGCTCCCTTGTCAGAAAAATTGGGGATGCTTGTTGTCGGATTTGAATTAAACCCTTAAAATGAGATCAATCTGGATCAAGCTCAACCATTATTTGACTCATACACAACATCATAGTGATTTAGGAAATAGAAAACATGTACCGTGTTTCTATCAAGTTATAGAAACACGAGTGGAAGTGTGGGAGAACGAACAATGCTGTGGGAACAAGAGCTGTAGGCGAGTGTTTCCACAGCTTTTTCGACATTTCCCAGACTTTCACAAGTGTTTCAGTAACCCGATAGAAACACGGAAAACATGTTTTCTATTTCTTTTAGAAAACATAGCAACAAATAAAAGAGAAAAAACTTGTTTAGTTTGATCATCAAAATGTAAATTCTGGTTGGTCACGCCATAATTACGTCAACAGCTCGTGCTAGTTCTGTGTCTCCATCGAGTTATAGAAACACAATTTTTAACCAATCAGTGCAAGTATTTTCTTAGCGCTGTCTTCTAATATTCTTTGGAGATGGGTAAATGTATGGGTAAAAATAATGTCATTTCATTCTGAACACCCTAAGTGAGACCAAAAAATGTGATTTATACCCCTAAGCAAGCATCCCAGACCTACCATGACACACTATGAGACACAGAACATGTCATTAATGGTAACAAGCCTTTAACAGTAAAAAGTATAGTCTGGACAAAAAGCTGCCATGGTGGAGAGGTAGCTGCTAGTATCAAGACATGTTTGATCATCGCAGTTATGCCTTTACATCTTTATCTAAAGTTCAAATATGTGATCTTTTATTCATTCACATGAATTTGAATCTTTGACACCAACATGGGTCAAAGAACATACTAGACTTACAAAAGTCGAACCCACAACACTCTGCCAGTACCACACAACATTTGCCTTCACAATGGAAGCTAATTAAGTTAGTTTCAAGTAAGCACTTGACTCAAGCGCACTTGAAAATTTTAAGTCACACTTAAAAAATCTTGGCACCACACTTGATGACAAAGTATATTACTTAAAACATTTTCATCATTTTGCAGTAAAGTTAGTCATATACATTGCAAATGTGATTGTTCGACAGTAAAATCATGAAATGAAAATAGTTGCTTTGTTGGTAAGGAGTGACACGCCAATAGCAGTAACACAAGAGAACAAATGACATCTTCAGTATTTCTCTAGAATGACTTAATAACACAGGTTTCAGCAAAGAATTTGCTGTAGTGCTTTAGCTAACTGAGAAATGGACATGCGCTATAGAAAATGCATTTCTGTGTGACTTGTCCAGTGTTCAACAGAGTTCTTCAGGTGCAAGGAAATGACCTGTTGGAAACTTGAAACAGCAGCTGGTTTTCAATTTGCAGAAATGCATTTTGTGTCAAGTAATATGAAAAGCGATGGTTAAGGCTGTCTATAAAAATGAAATTTAAGGTGGCTCAAAACAGTTTCTAGAACTCTCCAAGATGTAGATTTTGATGGGTAATAATAACCAATCTTTATCAATTGATGCTACAATCTTGGTATCAAAAAACTGCCCAATCACTGGTAAACAGGTTGATATTATTTTCGTCACACAATAGGTTACCATAGCAACACTTTGACTTGCTAAAAACACCCTTAATTTCAGCTTTAAGCTCCTATATTTCAAAAATGGCACAGTGAAATTTTTTCTTAATATCGAATTTTGATAAGCAGGATAAGATGCAACTTTTGGCGAAGTTTTAACGGGGTTCGAAGCCACTTTAAATTTTCCACCTGCTTGTCCAAAAACTATCTCAAAATTTTGATTTCTGGGCATGCACAGGCCCAAAGTTCATAAAACGTGATTTTAGTGGCAAGAAGGGCTAGCTGTAGTGCTACAAATGCATTTTTGATCAGATTAAAGCTAATTTGGCCGAGATCCAGCCTCAAAATCACCAAAATGTCCAAAAAATGCATTTTTGGCAAAAAGTTCCAGGAGTCAATGGGTTAATTACAAACTACAAAGAAAAACTAGACTACACCATGGTCGCAAAGTAAAGTCCAAGTAAGTACATTTTACCCCTTCACACTCAAAGTAGGTTCCAAGTATTCTTGTATTATACTTACAAGATTTAGTGTGAAGCAAAGTAATACAAACACTTAGCTACATGGGGCGTGTTGCATGCTGAACTCATGACTAATGGATGGCTAAAAAAATGATTCATTTTCTCATTTTCATCAACATTTTTCGTAGAACATCAACAACAGATTTAGTGTTACAATACAAAATTGTCTTAAAAGAACTGTAAAAAATATGAAGAAAAACAGTAACAAGATTTTTGAATAAATAAAATCGATTGATGAAAAAAGCTAAATAATTTTTACAAAAGGGACTCTACTAAGTGAGTTTGAATTATTAACAATGTTAAATGTTTTATACATTGATGTTATGTATATATTGGAATATCAATATTCAAGCTTCAAAATATAAAAAATAGACAAAAGATACTCGGAAATGTGAAATACGAAGGATAAGATCGGGATAATATAACTTCAGTAAAAAGAGAAGTATTACCTTAATTTCATCTGTACTACACACTAAGCTTGAACTTTCCAGTATTAACATTTTAGTAACAGATAGATTTCCTTCTCTTCAAAATATCCGCTACTGAGGATAGAGAATGACTAAAAGAATAAAGAAGTCAAGGGCTGCAATAGCTGTTCTGAGATATTATAGCTTTATACTTAAGCTTAAAATTGGCAGATGGTAACCTACGAAATTTTAACGTTTGTTCAGTTCGGCTGGAAAGTCCCCTTCGAAAATGCACCTTTATCACATACGTATCGAAAACTAGATCACACATTTTTTTCTCGAAAAGCATTCTAAACTGAAGTCATTGAAAGACGAGGCAATAAATTGAAAGAGAGTCACGTACATAAAGGAAACAATGGCAGTATAGACAATCCAGCATTCGAGGATAAATTTCATCTTAGAGATAAACATAAAGTGTTCGACTCACTTCATAAATAAACTTTAAACTACCTAAAATTGACTCTAACCTGAGTTGTTCCACCTCTGCGCTCTCGCAGTGCGAATGGTCGGCCATCTTTGTTATCTCTGCTCTATCTAAGAAAGCGGTCAAACAAATCCCCTCATGGGATCCCAGGAGATTTCTGGCTTTGACGTCAACTACTACTAGGCGGGGGAGGGAAGGCAGGGAGTGTCTTTGTGCAAAACGTCCGGGCGGAAATAATGCAAAAAGTATTCACGAAGGCTAAGTCCATAAGAGAAGCTTATCACCTATTCCGTAATTTGATGTTCAGTTTAAAACTGGAATTTCACTTTCTAGAAAAAAAAATACTAGAATTTCAAGGGGAGGATCGCAAAGTTAGAAAAGAAAGGAAAATTTCCTAACAACGAAGATTATTATCCTTATCATTACTATAACAAATGAGTAAAGGGAGTTAATTTCTAAAGAAACTGTTCTGTGCTGCGTCGGTGGGTAGTATTACAAAAGAATTTGGTTTTATCACCTCGGCAACCCAGCAGTTGATAAAACCAAATTATCTTATACCTTATTCCAAAATGGCCGCCATTTTAGTATTCTTTTGTCTTCTTGCAAACTAGCCCTTGTTGCCTTGTTCTTAAACTCGAAATTCAAGAGAATATTTTCCCCTAAACGAGGCAACAAGGGCTAATTTGCAAGTAAACAAAAGAATACTAAAATATGGGATCACTTTGATATTTTAGCCACTGGACAGTCTGATGTACATTGTAAAATTAAAGAAGCCTTACTGATTGGTGATTTGAAACCAGCGCTTAATGAAAATATTGGCAGTGAGAAACTTCTTCTCTACTAGCCATTTATATTTTTCCAGCAGACTAACTAGGTCTGTTTATTTTCTTTTTCATTGTCGTTACTTTCCTTATTTGGTATTAGTCTTCGCGTTTTAATTTAATTGTAGTTTAGGTAACCATTACTTCTGAAGATGTATGTTTGAGCATACGAAACGTCAAGTTCATAAATGAAAGTTTTTACAACATGCGTTGTCTCGTTATGTTTATAACCGCAGTTTGTTTGCTATTTTTACCAAAGTCAAAACAAATAATGAAGTTAACATCGCCAGGTGTTTTCCTGTCACCCACTGACGCCTCAAGATGTTTGACTAAAAAGCATAATAACAGCATGTCAGTTGTTAAAGCAAGTCCTATAAATATTCCAAATTTTGTTTAAAATTTTTCTTTTCTTTTTTTGTCGTATCTGAACTTAGGCCCCGTCCATGCGACGCCAATACATTTGAAAACGCAGCTGTATTATTACGATTAAAACGCTAAAATTTATTTATTGAACGGAAAACATTTTGAACACGAAGCCTTTCAGAAAAAACGACAACGTCAAGATAATCAAGTGACTTACCCTGAGCGTCACGTAGGGTGCTCTCAAACGTTTCTGTCGCCGGTGATTTCTCCGGTTTTGTATGGACGAAAATCATTTGATACGCTTTCCAGGGGCGGATCCAGGAATTTTTGGTTGGGGGGGTCCAAACTTTGGTTCAGAAAGGACTGTTGGACTCTTTTGAAGCAAGTTACTTCTCTCCCACACCCCCTCCCATCAGTCGCGGTTGCACGTTATAATGCTTTGCATTTGGATTATACTCGTAAAGGATGCACCCTTGGAACATCCTCCTCTTGTGACGTGTTTGGTTACAAAGATTGTACAGTTTCGTCAACATCAAAGTCAAGGTCATGATGTAAGAGCATGAGTGCAATCCTGACAAGCGCTCATCAGACATCCTGTTTCTGAGATATGAATTGACTCGTCGCAAGTCAGAGAATGCGACTGATGATCAACTATCGCTTCCAAGTTTATCCAAACATACTCGTAAGTTCGTAGAAAGTCTAGCCTGCGTAGCTTGGCGGTTTTTAAGCAATTTGAGGGCGCTAGGAAAGCGGGAAAGCCGCGATAAGGAGCGCCGAAGCCGCGAGGAACCTGGGAGAGAGACAACTGAGAAACCGCATGCAAGGATGACCGGCATTTTTTGTTAGTCCAGTACGCTGTTGTACTGGCCATTGCCATTGGCTCAGAGGGCTAACACGTCAATTAAAATCTCCCAAGGGACAGCTCCAAGAAACATGATCGAACATTACTGATTACAATTAGCGACTTTCATATAACCCACAATGCATTTTGTTTTCCCCACAAAATTTTGCATAAACTATTGTTTTCAAATGCACTTGGGAATAGTTGACAATAGTTTATGCAAAATTTTGTGGGGAAAACAAAATGCATTGTGGGCTATATGAAAGTCGCTAATGCAGATCTTCTTCACGCAAACAGAAAATATTTGAGAACGGGTTGTCGAATGCGTTATCGCGCCTGAAAATTCTTCTCGAATATCGCGAAATTGTTAACTGCCAAACACGAGCAAAAAAAAAAGGCGTAAGCAATTACCCTCAAGGGCGAGATGTGATCGCCGTTTCCCCAACAGGCTTTCGCAAAACTGAGCATGATGATTTTTCTCGTGTTCATCAGACAAGAATTGTTGTCTACGAGAACCAGTATCGTTGTTATTAAACTGTTTATAAAGAGCAATTTCTGAAAAATTATCGCTGAACTTCACAGCAATGGAATTGTTGTCTGACGTTTTTCGTCCTTTTCTTGTTTGAGGTCTCCGATCCGGCGACGAAACGGCCCGGGGGGGTACTCAATATATTTTAGGGTGGGGAGGTGCGGCCCGGCCCCTCATACCCTGACCCTGTTCAAGACAAATATCGCTGATTTTCCTACCCTGTTTAAGACAGAACTCCGATTTTTGACACCCTGTTTAAGACATAGATTATAAGTTACGGTTACAAATTGTGAATTTAATGTGCCTGGTATCAATGCCAAAGTCAACGGAAGTCAATATTAATTTACAAGAGCTTGTAAAAATTTTGCTGTTTATCGTCCAAGAAAGGATATCCCATTTAAGACAAAAATTGATAAATCGATACCCTGATTAAGACAAAACATCACAAATTCGATACCCTGTTTAAGACAAAAATCCTGAAAAACATACCCTGGCTGGCCGCACGTCCCCATTTAGCCCTTATAAGGGAGTACCCCCCCCCCCCCCCCTGGGCGAAACGGTCGTTGGCAATTAGCCTGCGAACAGGCTCCCAGCGAGTTCGGAAAAAAAAAAATTCGTTGAGCGAGTGGGAGTCGGAGCGTCAAAAAGTGAAGCGAAAAAAAGTGAAGCGAAAAAAAGTGAAGCGTCAAAAAGTGAAGCGACAAAAAGGTCGAAAGACTGGAAAATAAACGGCAAATCTACAAATGGCACAAACCGTAGGAGTCGTGTTTGGCCTGTCTATTTTATTTACCATCATAGACGCGGCAGCAATTGAAAGATTAGGCTCTTCCCGAAACCAGTCGGTAGAATACCGAAAATAAACATCGCACTTCTACGCCACAGTTTCCAGTCATAGCTTCTGCTCACGTTTCAAACCAGAGATACAACGAAAATGTTGCAAAGAATTGCTCAAAGCTGCTTCAAATTCGTCGTCAGTGAACTGCACGCGGAAGCCGTTGTTGACTGTCTCGGCAAGAATTATGCTAATTTACAAGCAGTTGTCAAGATCCGTCAATTATTTATCTCAGAGCTGTCAACAGCCATCGATTCAACCAATCAGATCTTGATACCAGGAGCTGGTATCATGGAACGGCGGCATCAATGGAATGTCTACAGGCTCCCCTGCGGACTCCCTCCTCACCAGACCGCTCTCGGCTCGTCCCGCTCGCCCTAGACTACACTCGGCTATCTCGCCCTAAACCCAACCGAACCGGCAGCCTGTTCGCAGGCTAGTTGGCAATAGACGTTTGCATCTGCTTGAATCATCAGGAACGCCGATCGCTTGCTTCTCTTTCTGCAGGCCCAGGGAGATGAAATTATGAAGTCTCAGTTTCCGTGTCCACAGGCATGGCAATCACGATAAGATCTGATCTTTCTAGAACAATTTCCGATTTCTGAAATCCTTTACGCTTTAAGGCCTTGAAAAGGATTTTGCATGAGAATATTTAAATTCTCCGAATGAGATCTTGAGTAGACAACAACAAAGTCTCCAATTATCGTTTACTTCCCTCGATTCCTCCTTCGCAGCCATCGAGCAACACCACATCGGATAGTTTTGTTTTGATAGACCGCCACCGTGTCACAATAAACGTTTTCCAGCCAAGTTGGCCGGAAGTTTCTACGCTTTGATTAGCTGTTAATACGATTCACAAAATCTGTCATGTTGTCAAAGTAAGTAATAGGGGCGGCAATGAAAAATACGGGTCGTCCTGGCACTGAGGGGGTTCCTCGCTGCTTCCCCGCTTTGTGTGTTTGCGTTCAAATTGCTTATACCGCCAAGCTACGCAGGCTATAGAAAGTCTCGTAACATCCATGTCTTTCCAGCCATTGGGTTTTGCATACGCCTTTCAACTTCTCCTTTCTGGATGTAGAACCACACTTCCCTAAAACTTGTTCAGTCTAGAAATCGCTGTCTTTTAGGTGAAAAATGAAAGAAAAGGAAAGTTTCATGTAAGGTTCCAATCATGTTTCTGACTGAAGTTAACCTGCATGCATGCGGCTGCAACACTGAGATTCAAAACGTGACCGTTGCAATGAGTGTACGGTACTATCGGTGCTATTCTCCTCATTCTTCCTTGAACAGCACATGCTTCTGAAGACATGGCACTGGCACCATCATAGGCCTGTCCTCGATCTTGCAAACGCCACATCGAAGTTGTTCTCGGCCAAACTTTACAAAATAGCGTTTGCTAAGCTCTCACCAGTTGTTTTTTTTCAAGGTTGACAGAGTCAAGAAATGCTTCTTTGATTTTAGGTGAAACGTCGACCAGCTGAGAAAGCAGAGACGACCACGTGTTTCTCAATCTGTGAAGGCCGGTCGCCGTTGGCGCGGGAAATTAAATACTGCTTTGCGAGTAGAGGCGAACAGGTCATAAGAGCGTACCCAATTAAAAACAATTACATTTTTGAATATCCCTAGAACTTACTTTAGTGAAAAAATGCCACGCGCGCTTCATTAAAAAAATCAGCCAGTTAAAAAGTGACATACGATCCTGTCGATGTAACAATTTCAGTCTCAAAGTTGTGAGCGTCAGGTCTGATAGGGGAGGCCCGGAACCCCCGGATCCTTCCCCTGGATCCGCCACTGTTCTTCTATACCCCAAGTTAACCTCGTTCTACCTCGTTAATCCTCATCTACTTTAAGTAAACTGCCTTTACCTTCATCTACCCTAAGTTGGCCGCGTTATACCTCGTTGACCCTCATCTACTTGAAGTTAACTGCGTTCTACCACGTTAACCCTCATGTACTCTAAGTTAACTACGTTTACCCTCATCTACCCAGAGTTAGCCACTTTGTACCTCGTTGACCCTAATCTACACCAAGTTAACTTCGTTCTACCAGGTTAATCCTCGTCTACTCTAAGTTAACTTAGTACACCCTCTTCTACCCTAAGCTGGCCGTGTTAACTGCATTCTACCACGTTAACCTTCATCTACGCTAAATTAATTACGTTTACCATGACATGGGCAAAGTTAGCCACTTTATACCTCGCTGATCTTCTTCTACCCCAAATTAACCACGTTCTACTTCGTTATCCCTCATCTACTCCAGGTTAGGGCGAATTTACACGGTGCGATTTTTGTCGCATACGACAAGCGTACGACATGACTTTCGATTGTCGCAGTGTTTTAAAACATGTTTTAAAATGCTACGACATTTTTTTCTAACGTACACGACAATAGTGAGTTGTAGGCCCGTCATAAGCTTGTCGCATACGACAAAAATCGTACTGTGTAAATCGGCCCTTAACCTCCTTTTATTAATCAACTTTCATACACTGTACGAATTCTGATTCTCTGGTTGGTTGATTTGTGCCACGTGACACTGGGTTGTGACGAAACAACCCCCTTGACGTCATTTTCGTGGTGTAATAGCCGTGGTGTAAATTCTATACACCACTGTCATTACACCATGGCTTCGGCTGACTTAAAGTTTGACGATTTTTGCTTGCAGTGTATTCAATTTGAATAATAAAAATGTTAACGCACTCATTGCTCGTGAATTATCGGGTTTTACCTGCACTCGTTCACTAACAATGAACTCGAAATTTTCAATACCGCACTCGGCGGCCTCGTGCGGTATTGAAATTTCTCGTTCATTGTTAGTGAACTCGTGCAAGTAAAACCCGATAATTCACTCGCTGAGTGCGTTAACCTGTAATTAACACATTAACTCTCATCTACCCTAAGTTAGCCATTTCATACCACGCTGACCCTCATTGACCCTAACTTGACCACTTTACCCCTCGTTGACCTGCATCTACCCAAAGTTACCTCATTTAAGTCATATAATCTAAGTTAACAACGTTTACCCTCATCTACCCCAAATTAGCCACCTTATACCTCATGTACTCTAAGTCAATAATGTCTACCCTCATCTCGCCCTTGTTGGCTACTCTATATACCCCGTTGACCCTCATCTACCCCAAGTTAACCTCGTTCTACCTCGTTAACCCTCTTCTACTCTAAGTTACCCTCTTTCCACCACGGTAACCCTCATCTGTAGTCTAAATTGACCTCGTTTTACCACGTTTTCCCGCATCTACCTTATAGGTTAACAACGTTTACCCTCATATGCTCTAAATTAACCACGTTTACCCTCAACTACCCTAAGTTAGCCACTTATTTACACCGTTAACCCTCGTCTACGCCAAGTTAACCTCGCTCTACCTCGTTAATCCTCATCTACTCTATGTTAACCACGCTTACCCTCATCTATCCTAAGTTGGCCACTTTATACCTCGTTGACCCTCGTCTACCCCAAGCTAACCTTGTTCTACCTCGTTAATCCTCATCTACTCTAAGTTGACCTCGTTCTACTAAGTTTTACCACATTTATCCTATAGGCTAACCACGTTTCCACTCATCTCCCCTAAATTAGCTACCGTGTTAGAGATATTTGGGGAAGTTTGAAATATCACTCGCACTATTCA
Source organism: Platygyra sinensis (assembly GCA_019787425.1). Taxonomy (NCBI): domain Eukaryota; kingdom Metazoa; phylum Cnidaria; class Anthozoa; order Scleractinia; family Merulinidae; genus Platygyra; species Platygyra sinensis. The sequence continues at coordinate 11,047 of JAHPZR010052406.1, forward strand.
TCCCAAACACCCCCAGAAATTATTGCTTATTTCCTGTTATATAATATATAATAATTCTAATATTGTTGTGAGGTAATAAGCTTAAGTCCTCATCTGCTTTTGAAAGTGCTCAATGGATGAACCAGAGCCGAGTAGATAAGTAGATTTGTGGACATGGACTAGTTCAATCACATGTATGCAAATACAGGTGTTTGAACTATTCCAGCTCCACAAATCTACTCACTATACTCGTACGTTTTGGACACAAAGTAGTTGAATTGTTCAGTTGTTTGTTTTATGCTATAGTTTTTCTTGCGAACGAACGAGTGTTTTTACTCCGCTTGGATGACTGGTTTCGACGTGCCTCATTGGTGTTAACAAAATTTTGCCCTTATATTGATTTCAGTCTCAGTTTATTTTTGCCACTTATTGTTGTTTCAAATTACAAAATAAATATATATTAAACTACAAGAGATATTAAATAATGGATACAAAATAGCCTTAGGCGAGGATGCCCATATAGAAACCATCAGGCTACAGGCACCTCAAGAAAAATACAACTACAAAATGTTAATTTTGGCGTGTCTTACTTAATTTCTAAGCACATTTAGGTTAAAAAGCAAGAACGGAAACCAACAAACAAAATAAACCAAATAAGGGGACGTCAGGAAAGTTTTTAATTTGAGAAAAACTGTCAACAGTCTGAATTTCTGTATTGATAGAACTAAACAATTCAGGTCCTTGAAGGTGTATTGCAAACTGTCAGATATTTGTTCAAAGCAATCGCAATGTGTCCTCGTAAAATTACCGAAGGATTAGTACCACTTGTGTTTTCAGTAGTTGCTGATATTGCCATGATCGCAAATTTCAGCAATTTCTGAAAACACAAGTGATATTTATTAATTTTTAATTTTACTCGGGCCCCAGAAAGCAAACCCAACGCGGGAAAGAGCAATTAATGAGAAGCAGAATCTGTGGACGTCGACGCAAGCTGCAAAGATGGCGGCAAAAAAAAAACAACAACGATTGTATTGTGGCAGACTTTTAAGGGCTCTTTTCCTCATCATCCAGTAGACTTAAGAGCATTAAACTCGAAAACTTTTTTATTCGCTATAGCATCCGTCGGTTACCAAAATACATATAGGACCTACTTTTAAATTTCGAATTATACTGGAGTGTGTGTTTTTTTTCCAGAACCTTTTAATTAATCCATAAACGACAAGAAACGTTATTTGCCTTCTTAGACTGACTTGTTAAAGTGCCTATGAAGTAAAAAATAATTGCTACTTATTTGAAAGGCTTTTCAAAGTAGAGAAGAATGGCGTTTTCCTTTTGGGAATAACTTTTTTCCTTTTAGAGATATTCACTACTTGCACAATACCATAATGCACCTCTTTAACCCCCCAAAAATTTTGCATACTCATTGCTTTCAATTTCTCCTGGGACATGAACATGTCCCAAGAGTAATCTAAAACAATGCCTATGCAAATTTTTGGGGGGTAAAAGAAGTGTATTATGGGATTTGTGCAAGTAGAGAATTTACCTTTTTGTAATATGCAAATGAGGATAGTGATGACGTCATAGGTGGTTCTACTATAAAACCAATTAGATAGCAAGGCTGGTACTACGGCAAGGGCAATTGAAACTTTAATGGGCCAATATTTCGACTAGCAGAGCTAATCTTCTTCATGGCCAGTACTAATACAGAGAAAATAACGGCTCTAAATTTGAATTGTAGTATACAATGGCAGTTAATGTTTAACTAGTAGGTAATATTATATATATAGTACAAAAAGAAAAACAAATGTATGGCACAAAGCTATAGGCTGAAAATATCGGTAAATAAAGAGTAATAAAGAGAGTAATAGAGTGAATAAATAAATGATATATGGTACAGGTGGAAAAAAAATACAGTAAATAAAACGGCCAAAATTAGCGTTCATTTCGTCGGTTGATGCCATAAGGTGTTAACGTAGTAGTAGTAGTACCAGCCTTGCTATCAAATTGGTTTTGTTTACACTTCAAGTGACGTCTGGTACGTGAATTTCTACAAGAGATCCGGCAACAGAGTGGCCAAGTTGTTTTGTTCGACGTTGTGTGGTTCTCCTGCATTCAATCCTTTGGTTCTACTATACCAGTGCAACACTCAATCAAGAATATCTCCAAAAACATTGGAGCAGTGTTCTTCAAACTTGGCACCAGAAACGTACTTCACAAAAGAAACAGAATGACACCTACTATGTTGTTGCCATGGCAACACTCTCGGCTCCAGTCTCTTTCTGTGAAAAACCAAATATCCCTATTTGCAATCTTTTAAAGTGGGACATAAGGTCTAGCTCGGCACACAAATGGTTCCCATATTGCCTTAACTATCCCCACTAGATTGTTGAGTGGATTAACCTTGTTTAGGATAAAATCTGGGAATTTTAGTCTTTTTTTTTTGTTTTTGTTTTTTTTGTTTTCAAAAAAAAAACATTTATTGTGAAAGCACAAACAATACATACAATGTTTCAATTACTAACTTACATTATTA
>JAHPZR010052407.1:0-7500 GCA_019787425.1 Platygyra sinensis
TCAGCTTAACTACAAAAAAGGAGGTTGTGTCGTTAAATTGCTTGTTGCCAACAATCACATCGCTGTACATCATCAACTGCCAAACCACAACATTGACTGGGACTCTCCTCAATGCTTAACCTACAGTACAAACTATTTTCAACGACTGACTCTGGAAAGCTGATACGCTAACTTAAATAAACGCCCTTCAACAACTACTAGCGCCTAACAACCGACTTATCCATGACGGAAACGAAATAGCCTGCCCGCAGGCCCACTTGTTAGGCGACAAAAGCAAGCGAGAAACGGCGAAGCCGGCGAGAAGAATGAGGCGAGGAAAAGTGACTTTTTCTCGTCCCATCCTTCTCGCCAGCCCTCGGTTGCGGCTCCCCCGTCTTTGCCCGCGATACCCTATCCAAACAAGTGAGCTTGCTCACAGGCTAGAAACGAAACTGATAAACCAACTAACAGACCGACTTAATTTGAACAACAATAGACGGACCTCAGACCGTGCAGTTTGACTAAGAATACACGAATCTTAACCGATCAAACTTTACACGAGTCTTTCAGGCAATACTATCAGGGGTCAGTTAACTGAACAGTCAGTTTCTGTGGGATAGACTTATAACTTCCAAGACTGAAAAACACAATTCAATTGACTATGAAGTTGAGTTATACTCAGATTGTCGAAACCTCAGTCACCAACAACAGTAATTTTCAAAACTACCCTCACCCAGACGATCACACAATACGAACTACTGATACTCCTGGGTCCAAACCATTTACTCTACATTATTTATTTTCAGGTAAGGACGACTTTGCATCCTGTGCAGCCAACACCCATGTCCATTGTGCAACTCAAGCCCAACAAGATTTGGAAAACAGAGTAAGAATGTGTTCCAGTACTGAGAATTTAATAAAATGTTATGAAAACCCGGAAGAACCTTACTCGGCCAAGATTTATACAGATTTTGTTAACATCTTACAAAAATTTGCTTCTCAGTTGCGTGGCGGTATGCCTGATTGCTAAACGAACGTGTAAATCGTCGTCATTATTCTCATTAATGTCATTTCTCTTTAGATGTCACTGAGGATTACGGTAGTTGAATTTTAAAAGCTGCAACTCGGGTGTTGAGACTATAATATATTGGGATAACACAAAGAGTAGCCTTAACAATGTTCATTAATTCAGTTGTAACTGAATAAAATAAAATAATAAGTTGACATTTGCCTCTTTGAAACTCATTTGACAACATCACATCCACTGAGTTTCCCAATTACATAAGTCACTTATTATGGGTAATCATACGGTTTCGAGTTCAATTTGAAATTAATTTGCATGAGTGAGTTTTTCAAAAAGGTGAAATTGCACGAGCCGCTTTTGGAAACTGTGTGGTGCCTAGATTCGCGAGCACTACATGATATACAGTACAATATAGATTGATTAGATAACAGGTTACGCAATAAAAGGATACAGGTTACGTATTAAGTGCTACTGGAATATATACATTTTTTAAAAAAGGTTATCCTATGGGAAGTAAACAATGAATAATATACACCTTAACAAATTTAATCCTAAATACCATGCTTTCCTTGACACCATGTTCTACACTTATCCGTCTCAAAGTACAGATATTCGCTTGAACTGGGCAATTTGATTTCTCTCCGTGGCTTCAGTCATCTTAAGTATGGTGCATATTTCGTAGTGTTGTGAATAGCCTTTAATTGATGGCAAATATCTCCCATGGGCAAAACCAAGTACACATTATTCTAACATGGATAGGGAGAGCAATTAATAAAGTTCTCGAAAAATGTTTGAGGACTTTAATATTTCTTTCTGTGCTGTCTTACTCTTTGCGTAGAACCTATGGATTATGAGTACAATTTCGGCAAAAAGAAGGCATTCTCACGATAACCATATGAATACTGCAAGATTCATCTCAAACGTTCCCTCAACTTACACTTTCAGGCATAAAATAGAACGGAAACAAGAAATAACTACTACAAACGTAGACAAGTCACTGAGACGCGATTTTTTCCTCTCCTTGCCATAATCATTTTTTCACCTCTTTAAGGTCGGCACACACGAGGGGACTAGTCCCTTCAACAAGTCGCGGGGATAAGTCCCATCGTGTGAACTTGCCATTTTTGCTTCAAAATCTACTCGCGGGGCAACTTAAGGTTATTCCTCACAATTGCACTGCGCATCCTTTCTGCGCATAATTTATGGCGTCATTTAGCGCGCCCGCGTGCACGAGCATATTGAAAACATCACGGATTTGCCTTGATATTGAGCGCTGTCGGTTGGAAAATTTTTTCAGTCGTTGTAATCAACTTATCATAAACTTTGTTTGAGGAAAGACTGATCTGATTCCTGTTGCTGAAAATTGAATAAATAACGAAAATAGCAAGTAAACTGTGGTCTTTTCTATTTTGTCCTATGGTAACCATGTCAAGAAATTTGGTTGAGATTTTAATCAAGAATTCAGCTTTCTGTCTAAATCAAACTTAAAAAGTTTATTTGTGTCAGATACAATGCATTGACTCCAGTTTAATGCGTGTTCTCATGAGTCTCGGTCACAAAAATTTACAATTATAACTAGGAATGCGTTCTTGTAATAAGCATTAAATAATGCCAAAATGTGTCATTTTCAATGCCCCAGTGTTCCTTAATGAGTATGGGCACCCCCCTTTTTTATTTCAAAATTGAAGTTTTCTTATGATAAATATTCAGTAGGCAAAGTTTGAACGAAAATCTATTGTCAGTTTTATTTCAGAGGAATTACCTTAAGTCCCTGGGACTACTCCCGCGCATTTAAGTCCCTAGGACTTGTTTCTTCAAGACGCTTCGTGATAACTGTTCGTGGGACAAGTCCCTGCGACCCGTCCTTTCGTGTAAACTCTTCAGGGACTTCAGTAGCCTGCGTTGCAGACAAACTGATTTTCCGAAACCGGTAGGGAGATTAATAAAGACATCGTTGCTTCCCAAAAACCTTCACAGATTCCCGTTGCTCGAAAGATTTTCAGATAGTTCGATCTGCTTTTCACCGCTTCAAGCGCTAATTCCGTGACCGCCGCCGTGTTTATGTTGAGTATCTGTTATTCATCGAGAGCGTAACCATGGTTCCACTAGATCCACTCGTCCAATTACGGTGCACGAAAGAACAGCCATATGCAAGAGCCAATTAGAACCTATTATAGAAAACCCTGGTAACACGTGGGGCGCGGAACAAGCTTTTGGTCGCTGATTCGCAGACGGACTAGACCGGGGTTTAGTTTCTCTGCAACGCAGGCAAGGACTTCAGGGGACTAGTTGCAGGGATTCGTCGCAGGGACTAGTCCCCTCGTGTGTGCCGACCTTTATTGTGGTTTAAATCTCACATTTCAAGTTCAATGGTGTTCAACATTTCTGATGATTCTGTTAAGATGAGACAGTTAAGACCAGCATTTTTTATGTGGAAAACGTGGAAACATAGAAACAAAATCATAAAGAAAACATAACTAACAGTCCATTTGTTTTAATGTAGAAATTTTATAATAATAATAATACTCGTGTAACACTACTTTTTAACATATTGTCTTGCTGTCACCACTTATGGCTACCTTGTGTCACTGGTTGACACAACGTCACAAACAGTGTCAGGAACACTCATCGTTGTATACGTGTTCACTGTTAACAAAACACTGAGAAAAACTTCTAGAGTACAAGTGTATTTTTCAGTAGTATTAGACAGCAGTCTCTTTCTGTCCTCTCTTTACAACTTTACCTCTTTATAATGAAAGCTATTAATCACCTCTATTTACACTTTGAATTTTTGAATCTTTGAATTATGTCCTCTTCCCTTGTTTCACAAAATTAAGAATGGACTATGAAGCTGTACACAATCAATTTTTATGTCCCCAGTCGAGCTTTGACTCAAACCAAAATGCTTTTTTAATGGTACTCTTTCTTGTTTTCTGGATGTTATTTGAGCTTTTGTTAACAAAAAATTATTGTTTTGGAATGTTTTTGCCTTCTTTACCATTTTTTCTTTTCTTTAAGTCATAAAAAGTGAAATTCGAGATGCCTGCTTCTGCCCCGCACGATCAACACATAGCCATCTTAATTTATAGCGTAAGCTGTTAAAGAAATTATGGCTTTGAGGTCTATTTTTCATTTCGATGAGTGGTAATCAAGCCTCGATAATAAAGTAAGGTCTAGGTTGACCTCTCGTTGATAAGAATTAAATAGTAGATTCATGATACCGCCAGAGAATAACCGCATTTTAAAAGCAGCAAGGTTGGTATTAAAACAGAAACTACTGAAGCTTCACTTCTGCTTGAAGGATGGATCAGTAAAAAACATAAAATTATACAATGAATATTGCCCGATTGAACTTTGTGTCTGTGTTTGAAGGCATAGCTTATAAAATTTAAAGCCCTGTATTTGCGTTCTTTATGTCATTCGCTACTAGAGCTGATTTAAACTAACAACAATTTTCTTTAAGCTGAGAAGTAACTTTTGGTTATGATAAAACTTCGCGATGCTCCAGCTTTGCAAAACTCTAAAAATTCTAATGAAACCGAAGATCTGAAAAATATTTTTACAAAGACCCGCAGATTTACTGTTGATTTCTCTCTGACATAAGTTAGTTCTTCTTTTTATGACACAATTACTCCTCAGAAGGAATTCTTATAGGCTGTAAGATCTTACCGGCGGTCGAAATGGCTACGGATAAAATAGACAATTGCTCCTGAATCTTCGAGGTGTCATTACTTTTCACTGCATTCGAAACGCCGCTAAATCTGCCTGCACTGAGAACATGTTGAAACACGTCAGGGTTGGGATTCAACACTCTGGAATCTATAAAAGCCTTTCCCACTTGGGTCAATTGGTTGTTTAGCGCCTGCAATGTTACCGACTCTGCCTCTTCTTTGCTGCTTGCTTTAATGACTGCGGACACAAAAGAATCACACGCTCTAGTAAACTCACGAAGGGATCTTTTGACAGCCGACAAACCATCAAGTACACGTTTGTCGTTGGGAAACGACGCAGAAATAGAGGTAAAACTAGACTGCGCTTGATGTAAAGAATGGTTCAGCCGCGGTAAATCTAGAGGGATGATTCGGGAGTCGGCTAAATCCAAAAGCATGCCTCCCATAAGTAAGGTCATGGCACGGTGAATTTCAAACTTCGGATCAGCAAACTGTTCCACCCAGTAATAGGTGTCTTCTTGCGTGTGATAAGATGGATACAGTTGCCAACCACCCTTGTCCTTGTCATATCCAAAAAAGTAACTGAAATCTGCTGAGGGTATACCTGCCATGAAATAAAAAGGGATATAGTCACTTGCAAACTGGTAAGGCCAAAGTCTCGGTTCACCCGGGGTTGAAGGCTTCGGTCCTCGCTTCAACATGACGTCAAACATAGATTCGTACTTCCCTTCCTCAGTAGGTACCTTGACCATTTTTGTCCACTTGTAGATAACACTACCGAGCAACGGGTCGGTCTGGGCCAGAAGTGTGTAATTTCCCTGAACAGGAACATCGGTGTTCAAATACGCCACACCTCGTTGCTTGAAGATCAAAGAGTTTTCCTCCATCCATTCAACAGAGCCAATCAAGCCAAATTCCTCTCCTCCAAAGTTGCAAAGTTTTATGCTTCTCCGAGGCCTCCAGCCCTGCTTCAAGAGCCGTCCCAGGACGCGGCCTGTCTCTGTCAGGACCGACATCCCAGTTAATGCGTCCGCGGCACCGTAAACCCATGAGTCCCGATGATTACCCAGAAAAACGTAGCGATTGGGCTCCAGCTGCCCAGTAATGGTACCAATCACATTATAAATTGTCCTTTGAACCAGCTGATTGTTGATACTTAGCTTGATTGTTCGGTTCGTTTTCTGAAAGCCTTGATTGAAATGCAACGTGAAGTTAAGTTGTTTAAGCCATTCCGCAGGTATGTCATCTCCTGCGAAAATTAATAATCGATACAATTTCATGAAAAGCTGAATTGCAAACAACATTTCAAGCAAGGTAACGGCCCAATAGATTGGAAACTTTCCCTTTAATTTACCTAGACCTCTTATCGTTTTTACTCTAAAAGAGATTTTGACAAGAAGGTGGTGCAGAGATGATTATTTGTATTCTTTGCAATAATCAACTGAAGCAAAATCCATGCCGGCACTAATTTTACTCCAAGTTCGAGGCAAACAGAATGTAGTGCGTACCTCATTTTCAGAAGGACCGTTTTTGTCCAACTTACTAGAAACAGATAGCTTCTCAAGCTGTACAGGTGATTATGTTTCAGAGGAACAAAAAAGATACTTGCCTCCAGCTTGCTCTAAGAGAAAACGCGCAGTGCCATAAGAGATGGGCTGTAGAAGTATTGGTAGAATATCTTTCCAATCCTTCAATGCCTTCTGATAGATTCCCTCTTGAGAAGGGAAGCTCTTTGACAAGGGGTCTCCAAACTCGCCATAAATTCCTGCAAGTGGCACTGCTTCAGAAGAGAGCCATGCCGCGTGAGGGTAGGTTGAATTCCGATCAAGGCCATCCGGAGCATATGTCTGTGGATCTGGGTACATAAGCAGCCCTTTGGCACCCTTGCTGGCAGCCAATTGAGCCTAAGAGAAGATTTTCGAAAATATAGTTGATTGTTTTCCAATCAAGCCCGCTAAAAACTGATGTGGCCTAGCTGCGCATTTCTAGAAAACCTTCCAAAACGACTGAATTACCCTCTTCATAGGACCATCTTACAGTACTGCCCGGCCTAGACTTCTTTTTAGCCTATATATGAGACCTAGGGATTTCAGGCACAGATTTCTAAATAGAACCAAAAACAACTAATTATCCTCTCTGTCGCTAGGCTAGCTCAAAAGTTACGTTTTATCTTCCTTTAGGAATCCCGTATATACTTTAAGTTGTTAGAATATAGAATGGACAAGAAAAGACGATGATATATGATTTTCTGTTTTCAAAACGCTGTCCTCGATGGGGCGCCACATGGAAAAAAGGAGACTTTAAAAAATCTGTTCCGAGGGATCCAAGGATTCACATGACAGTCAATGTAACTAGTACTGCACCTACCGTTTTATAGAAACCAAAATAATTCCTTGAAAGTAAGATGGTTCCATTAAGAGATATGTTACGTTTTTCCAACTCATCTAAGTCCTTTTCAGTTCCTTCGTTGATGTAGACAAGTTTACCTTCGGCAGTCCCATTGCGAGAGTAAGCTGTATAGGGCGTGAACAGTGACGTGTTCTTATTTCCAGGACCAGGCGTTATCTATGCAGATCAAGATTAAAATGTCTCTTTTCTTTATTGACTACTTATTTTTGCTACAAAAATCTAGAGTCACATCAGAGCTATCTCACTTGGTAGATGGTATGTTCTCTTCCTCTACAATGTACTTACACATAATTAAAGAGAGCTTTCATGTTTAGGTTTGCTGCCATTTGTCAATGGCTGTGCAAATGGTAAGCGAAAATCCCTGGTGGTAAGTTCCACCCAGGATTGACCATTTACAATTTAATTGACAACCCCCAG
>JAHPZR010052407.1:12500-22500 GCA_019787425.1 Platygyra sinensis
TATCAAGAAAACAACATTAAAAACAGCTCAAAAGGAGAGAACCAATCAAGCCAAAGTCAGACAAATGAAACCGACAAACGGAGCCGCCAACGTATAGCGGAACAATTTATCGTTTTGGTTTTTTTAAATGTTATTACTATAAATACCACCAAAAATTCCCAAAGCATCATCTCACCTCAAGTTTTCTCTCAACTCTGATATGCTGACTTCCTCTTCAAACTGGATAAAGGTTTTGCTGACGTTGAATTGGTTACGACTGCGTTCATCATTGTTGCTGGTCGTCGCCAAGCCGTCTTCGGTGTTGGTCTTGTTTCCTTTCAAGAAATAGCCAAGAAGAAAGCCTCCAGAGGCTGAAATCAAACCCACGAATACAACGACGAAAATAATTTGTCGTTTTTTGAGATGAGATCCCTTAATTGAAATATCGGAAGAAACCGAAGGCGCAAGACGCAATTTCGAACTAGTCAACTCCATTCAGGATAGAGTCTGTTCGATAAATCTTGGTATCGCACGGGGGCTCCACGAGCAATCGAGACGTGCCCTGCAGCAAATACCACTAGTCGAGAAATGAAATCAGATCAATTGCATGTAGGCGGTGGATGTCAAAGAAACAAAGAGCATATTCTGTCATTTATAAAAAAAAAAACAACAAATGACTTCATTTAGAACGTATGATTCATCTTCATATGTTTTAAATGAAAATATTTCCTCTTGGGCCACTCATTAACAAATCCCTTGTTGCTGTAACTATTTATTGGCTCGTTTAAAAACACACGTATCGAAGAAGTCCAGCATGTAAATATATAAGCTGCTTAATGGAAACGACGGTCACGGTTTGTTCATGAAAAGAGAATCGAGTTTGTAATCAAATGAAAAAGATTTAGCAGCGGGAGTACAAGTGCTTGAAATTGCCTGGGAATACTATGAACTCTAATGAATGTAAATGCATGTTAACAAATTGAACCGAAAAAAAAGCTTATGCGTGTGTGGAAAAAATTTCTCCATACTTTGCTTACTAAGGATCTGTCGACATCTGGCGGATAAATCTGAACAAAAGGTTCACCTTTGCTTTTATTAAAAAATCAGGAATGAAAATGGTTCATTAAAGCCCCCACATTACCTTGGTCAAGTTACTTCTTAATCTTTTATCAAAGAAGATTAACGTGCTACTGTAGAGTGATTACAAATGTTTATAAAGGAAAGCACATTTTTTCTAAAATTATCGTAAAGATTATCAGCTTGTACACAGAAAGAAGCACTTGACCCTCTTAATTCCGAGCTTAAATTGTTTGTTGTACTGATAAATAAGCACACAATCCTTTTAAGTTCTTTCGGAAAGGTTAGGGCTTCATTAAGACACTTTCTGCCTATTTGGTGATATTTATATTCTTCCTCTCCCATTCTCTGAACAGCGTACTTATGTTTAAGTTTTATTTAAGGAGAGTTTTTGTTGTTCCACCGCGTTATTCAAGTTTATTTTTAAGAGATTAAGGACCCCGTTCTTATCTTTGACCAATTACCATTTCGTCCTGTTTACACTTTGTGTGTTTGTGTTTGTTTTACCTCCACGACTCGACTGCTACTTAACTTTTCTTGTATCACATCAGAAGAGATTTAAATTCATTTGTACAATGACCAACATAAACAGGATGGGGAAGAAAAGATGCCACCAACCATGTATATTGAGAACAGACGAATCGTCTTGTCGAACTTAAGGATGAATACAAGCAGTGACAGCTCTGTATTTAAGGTATTCAAATTAGCGTCCAAGTTTGAAGTGGGTTCAAATTCCTCTTACGGTTTTCCCACCTTCATCAAAATCAAAGCCATGCAACCTTACTCTACCTGGGATTTTGTTTATGAATTCGACGTTATAGATATTCAACATTTATATTCTCAAATCTCACAGCACAAGATGTGAGTTTTGGCCGGCTTCTTTGCCTGTGGTCTTGTGTTTATCTCCTGAATACCGTCTTCCGATGGGCGGAGCCGATATCTTTATATGAGCTTACACGATGTTTAGGTCAAACCTCTATGAAGTTTCAGATATTTCCGATATAATTATCCTCAAAACCCAAATAGAAGCACAAAGTTTGCATTGGAGTAAAGGCACAGTAGGGATTCATCTGATTTTACTTTGTGTAAATAACTTTCGTGCGAGTTATCACCCACATGGGTTTTACCTCGAAGAGGGACACACCGAAGCATTGTTCAATGAATTGCACTTGAATGGTCACATTTTTCAGTATTATTTGCAGACTAAAATCACAAATTAAAACCAGATCAAACTGAAAAATATTTTAAAGATTTGTGCATGAATGAAAGGGTCAAGTCCCGCAAAATTGTAATGTAAGAGGTGTCTGCGAGTTCCTTGGTGCTCTGCCAACTGATGAGCTTTTAATTTCTCTGAAGTGTTTACAACACATCACAATTAAAAACAGATAACGTACAGGACTACCTGCTGCTAGTAATTCAGTGAAGATACTACGGACTGATATGTGTTTTGTAACAGGCAAGCTATTGTTGTAAAACCTTGCACAGCGATTCCTGTGCATTAGGAAACGATTTACTTGGAATTTTTAACCCGATTTTACAATTCTGACCCTTTTCTCTCTCCCTCTCTTATGCAACATTTGCAGACCGAAGTAAAGGGCCAGAAACTTCTGCGCTTCTGGTTCTCTTGAACAGTTTTAAGGTGGCCGAACACAGTTTACGCGCGTGCTTTTGCTGATGCAATATTTAGCACGGCACAAGGATTTCAAAAACATGCCGTCAATAGAGCGATCATTTTATTTACTTAACACCCGCACTATCTGTGTTGTTTTTCTCTATAATTGAATGCAGTGTATTGATGGTTTTTAGTCTTTTGTTAAAAAATATATGTTAGAAAAGGTAACGATGCAAAGAACCCAGCAATTTTCAGTTTTTGTTTTGTTACCGAAGAACCAGTTAAATGCAACGCATGCGCAGTTGCTCGAAAAATTGAGACCGATTTGCTTAGAAGAAACATGCCGATTTCTAACGATCCACTCGTTAGAATTTCAAGAAATTTGGCAGAAAAATAGATCAGAGACCATGTGAATGATCTATCAAAAATATGAATTTGACAAAGGGAATTTTTAATAATACAGAAAACGATTAACGGCGAATTACGAAAATCGCCTATGTCAAAATTTTATTAGAACCGTGTTCACAGAAGGGATTTAATGTCAATTCTTAGTGTGCAAAATATGAAAACAATCTAACGACTGGATTCTTTTGAATAAAGAAAAAACCATTATTTAAGCCTTGTTTTTAACCAGCCCCGTTGCCATGGGCAACAGCACACACCCTAGTCAAAATGCGAGAATAAATATTTCTGTGGTTAACCTTGACTCTTGCAAAAAATGGGCGCCAAAGCATAAATAGTTTAAAAGTTATGGCGAATTAGGCATAGGCACTTGAAAACTGTGTTCGGCCACCTTAACACCAGAACCAAATTTGGACAAAATGTGAAATCTATGATCCATTGACGCAAAACAAAATTCATACTGTATAGGGTATCACATACCAATAAAACCAATTGAAAGGCTGACCGAGACAGCTGAAAATGTTAAATTAACATTTTTAGCCGTCCGGTCAGCGTTTCAATTGGTTTTATAGTTTATTTTTCACTGCTGATCCTGATCTAACAAAGATCCGGCTTCACTCCGCTGCTGTTTGTACAAGTGGCCTTTGCATTGCAGTTTATCACATACCAACGCAGTTTTTACTGACAAGAGCAAATCTGAAACCTCGACGCATGAGGGAAATTTTATGTGTACATTTTATTTAAAGGAGAACGGAAGGCTACAGGGTATAATTTTTGAAATGAACTGACATTGTAGAAAGAACATAAATTGCGAAGAATTGACTGAAAAAAGTTCGTATTTTAGTGCAAATCAAATAGAAAGTAAGAGAACTCGCCAAATTGAACATCCGCCATTTTGTTAGCATTCTCTTCCGGTTAATTCCAAATAAGGATTACCGGCCGCCATCTTGTGACGTCAAAGCGCTCATGTTTGCGTGCTGCTCGCCTCGGTGCTTCGTTTTGGTGTTCTCGCTCTTCATAAGTCGTCGGATAAGTCGCGGATTTTCGCAGCTATATTGTTATAGTTTGGGACACCAGAACGCTTGATAATACAGTTACAAATATGGCTGAGTTTGAACCCTATTCCTTCGAACCTATGCGAGATTTCTCGGATTCTGATGGAGAGAATACAAATTTATACAGCTGACGGCCAGAACGAGCTTGGAAGGAGGGAATATACCTCTTGGTGTAATTGATCGTAATTGCTAGCACTGTGAAAACTGGGAAAATCAGCAAGAGAGAGAGAGTATGTTTGTTGCCAAGAGATTGGCGGAGCCATGACAAAAATATCAGGTGAAATATTGTGATTAGAAGGATAATAAACACGAATTCAGTCATTGTTTTCATTTAGTCCTTACATTGAAATTGTGAAAAACCAGCCAGTTGTTTTCAGTTTGGCATTGCTGCTTTTTCAGTATTATATGACTTAGATTTAGAAGACCATCCCCCTATTCACTGTATAAGTCGTCATCCTGATTTCAAAACTGTATGTTAGTGAGGAGAAGTGCTGAAGACGGCCATTGTCAGTGGTTTGACTCAGGCGCGTGGCATACGAGCGCTACGGGAACTTGCAACGTGTACGTAACACATCTATAACATTGTAAATCTTTTTTTTTTCTGGGATGATGTGGGTTACATCAGTTAGCCCCAGGGACCCAGCATTTCACAAATTTTGCAAAGGATTTTAACACGTTTAATTCTCATCGTGTAAAAATTGATTAGCCCTATCAACAATGCAACTTATTTATGAACGATTTATTTGTAGCGGCCAACTACAAGAACGAATCTTTTTAGTAACTTTAGACTTAGTGAAAGAATTTCTCCGCGTTCATTGAACTCATTCAATTGCATTTTACACACACGGCCGTTGCCTAAATTTCTTGTAGGTTCTGCGAAATGAAATTAATAAACAGAAGCGACTGATATCTCTGTGTAGCTACACCACGATCAGCGGGGTGAAAGCAAATTGTCATGGCAGTTACAAGTGCGACTTTCGCTCTGGATTGCTCTAACTCTTGCGAATTACTATCGCAGGCATCCGATATTTGATTGAGGGCCTAAACTAACAAATACGAATTTGTGAACGAAAGATAATTTGTTTAAAGCTTGCTCGCCAGAAAAGTCACTCACGGCCAAAAGGTCATATCAGGTTATATCAGTTACCTCTTCGTGTAGAGCTCTATTTCTTCGGCGCTCGCTGGACGGCCTTAGGTTTAACTTTTTTGTGTGTTGAAACAAAGTTGGAACGGAATCCTCGTTTAATCGACGTCTGCTCAAATTGCTTGGCAAAATATCTAGTCGGTACTCACTTTCAAAACACGTGGGCTCAAAGTGTTCGAAACAGACGTGACAGTGCTTCATTTGAGGCAATTTTTCTCTCTTTATCTGAGCAAGCCATTTGCTTATTTAAGGACCTTTACCTTTTAACGGAAGGCGATGAAAACTAATTCCTCTTTTAATTTAGAATCGCTAGGGGATCTATTGGAATAGTCTACGGCTATGGAGTGAGCCATTTTCCCCTTGCACTTACGAGCAAGAGAATTATATTTTGCGCGAAGGCAAGTGAGCGTAATGACGTCATGCCATGCAGCCCAGCCTTCAACATGGCGGCCAAAATGGCGGACCTACATCGTGTGAATGTCAGGAGCTATTTTGCAGCCAGAACGCGTTAAGAAAGGACAAAAACGGACAAACACTGCAATTTTTACTCGATAAAAATTATTTGCTTGGTTGCAAATATGTAAAAATAACTTCGTTTTTTCACTTTCCGTTCTCCTTTAAACAAGGGAAAATTTTCTCTTGATTTAAAGGAAAGAGCACACGACCATTCATCCTCCCACTGCTGGGTTTTCTACCATATAATTTGTACATGCTTTCATTGCACACACCTGTAGGTTACTAGGATTTTGAAATATAGTATAAATGATTTAGCAGTCATTGCTAATAAATACATCGGGCCGGTGTTCACTGTTGTCTGATTTTTAAGACGCTTTAGTCGGCTACTTATCGAAACATCTAACCCGCTTGAAAACTTTCCAAGGCAAGAAGGGGTCTTAAGGCGGCTCAAAACAGTTTCCAGCACTTTCCAAGACAGATTTTGATGAGTCATAATTACCACTCTTCATCAATTGATGCTACAATCATGGTATCAAAAAACTGCCCAAGGAACACGTTGGTATTATTTTCGTGACTTAATAGGTTACCATAGCAACACTACGCCCTGCTAAAAAACACCCTTAATTTTAGCTTTAAGCGCTTTTATTTCTAAAACAGCACGATGAAATTTTTCTTGTTTTCGAAAATTTAAGGTGGTTCTGAACCCCATGTAGAGAATCTTTTTAAACTTTGCCAAAAGTTGCATCTTATCCTGCTTATCAAAATTCTACAATAAGAAAAATTTCATCGTGCTGTTTTAGAAATATAAGCGCTTAAAGCTAAAATTAAAACTAAGGGTATTTTTAGCAGGTCGTAGTGTTGCTACGGTAACCTATTGTGTCACGAAAATAATACCAACGTGTTCACCAGTGATTGGGCAGTTTTTTGATACCATGATTGTAGCATCAATAGCCCTTTTCACGGTTAGCTTTCTACATTTGCATTACAATAAAATCTAGCATGTATGCGAGGCAATTTCGGGCTATTTTGTAGTTTTAGCCCGAAATTGCCTCGCATACATGCTAGATTTTATTGTAATGCAAATGTGGAAAGCTAACCGTGAAAAGGGCTATTGATAAAGAGTGGTGATTATGACCCATCAAAATCGAAGTCTTGGAATGTGCTGAAAACTGTTTTGAGCCACCTTAAAGGTCAAGGAGCAAGCAGTTGAGGAACATCACAAAAATGTCCTTCAGCCAATTATACGTAACATGGTCTACCATGGATGTGATTAGACAAGAAAGCAGATGGATATCTTACACAGGTTTACTAAGCTACTTGTTACAAACATCAAGTGTCACTTTACATTCAAGAACAACAACTCGAGGCAAAAACGTAAAACAAGCTCAGTGGCAACCCTCGACGAATGCGATATGTGCTGCCACATTCATGAGAACAAATTCTGCGAACATACGAATCCGCATTCAAACAGACGAAACCACAACATGCGCATACTAACTGTATACACTACATGAGTGCACTGTCTAACTTCTCCCTGCAAGATAAATGTGATGTCGTCAAGAGCGCGCGAGATATTAGGAAAAATGAAAATGTACAGCCCAAGTGCAAGCCTTACTTAGCAATAATACTCTTATTAGACACCATTGTCCCAAAATACGGAAATCTCTGGATGAAGCTATCTGATCCGCACCCTGTAAATTCGTTTTTGAGCAAAAGAAGAAAGGTCAGCTACGATAGCTATTATCTGTGCATTTTTGGTATACCACACTGTCTGCTCTCTATCGATTTTTTTAACTTTTAGAAAGACTGGACAATTGCAATAACAAGTTTCTAAATCCATAAAATAATATATTCTGTCGTGGACACATCTGCTACGCTAAAAAGATGTATTGAACCTAACATATTGAAACATTTCACACGTTCTAAGGTTGTACTGTTTTAATTTCATTTATTACTTGGCTAGTCCTGTGAGCGGGCGAGATGAACCAAATATCGCCCTGTGATTGACTACCCGAGTGGGCAAGATGGAGCCATCTTGCCCGCTGGAGACTACCCGCTATATCCCGCAAAAAAATAATTAATCCTTTATTGACCAAGCTTATTCGGTCAAGATCCTCCGCGTTCTTTTTTTTTGCGAGTTTATGGACCTCGGCTTCGTCTCGGACCATAAACACGCAAGAAAAGAACTTGGCCAATATCCAGCCATCTTGACCGAACAACCTTGGTCAATAACCCACATGTAATGGAGTTTTCATATGAACTCTCCATGTATTTAGGCCTCACATATGGAACAGAGACAACAAATGCTTTTCCATGCATATTAACCTTCGGAAGTAGTTTGGCACAGATTATTAGTTAGTGTAGACTAGCCTTTTATGGAATGGTCCCGTCACGTCACTTATCAAATCGAACGAGTAAGTAAATCAGTTTCCACTCACTACCTACATCGTCTCAGAACACGCCTGCTAAACCAAATAAAGAATTATTAAACCCTACATATTGAAAAATGCTCTAAATTTGTATAACTTTATTTTATTGTTTTTATCAGTGAGTCTGTCGAGGGATAGATAGTTGCCAACGACATTTTATGGACAAAAAAAATAATATTAGTATGTTATATAAGTTTCTTTTTACAAAAGATAACATTTCTAAGGGCAACTATCAGCCCATAGGCCTAAGACCTAAACATTGTTCGCTACTAAATATTCTGGAGAGGCAGGCCTAACAACTAAAATTGACATGAATTCAGTTTGGTTACTTAACACTAAGCTTAATCCAGTTTCAAGATTTGAGTGTTGCATTGTTCAGATTCCTCGACTAAAATTATTTTGATAACAGCTCAGTGTTTTCAACAAGCAATCTTGCATTTTTACTTACGTCTGACAAAAGCGTAAAGAGCGTTCCGTTGCAATCTCATATTGAATGGAGAGAGTAATAAAAACCAAACCAAACCAAACAAAGCCTTCATTTGCGGTCGCTCTTTTAATTCAAACTATCCTTCCCCCGTCCCCCGTCCCACGAAAATTTTTATATATTTACATAGTTTTAAATCATGTTTTCCAGAGCAGGAAAACAATATTTTTGGTTTGATATTATTATTGGAGGTTGTCTTGGTCTTTCACGGATGAAATGATGTGAAATTTTGCCAACATATAATTCTGAGCGTGATATTGGAGAGATAAAATGAAAATAAAATTTAATAAGATTTCAAAACACGTCTTATCTCGAGAGGCTACCCTGAGCAAATGGTACAAAAAGCCCTTCAGAAGTTAAATATAAGAACAGAAAAGAAGCTCTAAAACAGAAAACGACAACGCACAAGAAACATGGTTTTTGTTCATTTATGAGTGATACATTTGCAAATATGAAATAGAGGAGCATTAATCGCTGTAGAAGAGCGAACATGTTTAGTATCCAAAGACAATTTACATACGGAACGTGTACAACATTTCTTGATGTGAGCTACACTCATATATTTTTAAGGAAAACATGATTTTTTTCCAAACCTTTCTTGCTTCCATAATTCTCTCCAATAGACCTATCTAAGTGTTTAACGAGCAAAATTTGGACCGCTAAACGATCTTATGCATTTTTGGTTAAACCCAGATACTCGATACAATAGGTTAAGTGAAAATCAGAGGACCAAGTATTTACTAAGAGCAGACAATAAAGTTACATCCAAAATAAAAGGTAAATATATCCATTTAATGTTTCAAACAAGAGAAGAGATTCTTAATTCACAAATGTAATAAGCCGTATGAGTTTTCCAATTTACTCTCTACGGATACGGTTAATATTAGTCTGTATTGTTTTAAGTTAATGTTCAAACCTTTATTGTAACTAGACCAATACCTCCCTTTGGAGGGTAAGGAGTAATAAAGATGTGCTATTACTATTGCCATTACCATTACCAAATTTAGCATTACCATTACTATTATTGTTTCTTTATTCATTTATTTATTAACCAGTTCATTCATTAACCAATTTATTCATTAATTTAGTCATTAACCAATTAACTTATTAATGCATTCATTCACTCATCAATTCATTCGGTCACTATTTTATTCATTAAGTCGGTCGTTCATTCAGCCTTCAATCATTCTCTTAACCTATCTCTGCAGTTAATGTCACCTAAACCTCTACAGTCTTTTTTGACGGTTGCTAAAATAACACGACTCTTGTCTAGCCGTCTTCGTCTACGACGCCCACCAGGTCGACGGCTACGTGGACGACGAAACGGATCAGACACTTTTTTGGCCCAGTTGTAATGACTTC
>JAHPZR010052407.1:27500-37500 GCA_019787425.1 Platygyra sinensis
ATTGTACTATTAACCTCGAGTTCTTGAACTCCCCATTTTGTTGAACCAAGTTTCACACAAGGACCCGAGCTAATCGTAATTCTATGCATGCATCTTACCTTTGTTTACGTGTCGGCCATTTTGAATTTTGTTACGCGATCAGGTCTGGGACCGACCAAATCTTGCAGCATATTTCCTTCATCCTGTTTCCATCGGAAAGTCCTAATTCATAACGTTCAAACCACCGCGTGTCTTTGTTGCTTCAAATGGCCTTGGAATTGTTCGGAACACAAGGCAAGCAAAACACGACAGCACAACAAGAGGGCAAGCTAAACTTGTAGGTATCGAGCCTAGTTTGTGAAGGCATTCAATCTTTGTACTCGACTTAAATGCTGTTTAATTTATCAAGAGGTTTGTGAATTGGTATTTGCTGAAAGGTGACAGTTGGCTATCCAAACACGAGAAATTATAACATTTCGGCGTTCTCAAATAATCGTAAGTATGACCATTTTGATAGAAGAGATGCAAAACTCGACGTGTACAAAATTAAACTTCATTTTATCCTTATGACTCGTTTTTTAATTATCAATATTTTATTTAAACCTCAGTCTGCATTTTACCCCTGGTCTGCAGTCTGCAGTCTGCATTTTACCCTTAGTCTGCATTTTACCCCCGGTCTGCAGTCTGCAGTCTGCGTTTTACACTGACCGATTGTTTATCGCTTCGCAACAACCGCGGCAAACGGAGGTAAACATCCACCCGGCTGTAATACCACTGCACAGTACGCTAGTATTTCCTACCTCGAAAATCCTCATTTTGTTCAACAAAATCAAAATACAGGAACGATGACGGTAGACCAAGCCAAGTTTTCCCCTTGTATCAGACGGAGGAAATTTCAGAAATAAATAATAGTAAAACCACAGCCTCCAAAAACATCGCTCGAACAACTAAATCATGGAAGGCAGCATAGGTATAACGTTGTAAAGCCAAAACATTAATGCATTTAACTGCCAGTGAAAGAAGAGAATTGTTTCACATTGCTAGCGGATACGTGCCTGTACAATCCAGCTCGATATCTGCGATTTCTTCAACATTCCCTTTGCACAGTTCGGTGCCTGCAGCTTCAGCAAATCCAGCAGCTGTAGGAGAATGTTCGACCAGCAGTTCCAATCAGTTCAAACCAAGTTTCTTCATTAGCGAATGTGGCAGAATTCACCGGTATACCGTCGTCCAAATACAGCATGGCTACAAAAATCTCTCGGCGCCATTTTAAATTTTCAATAAACAGTTCAGTGTGTTTAAAAAACACCAGCAACTTAAGAAAATCCCCGTCCCAACTGGAAAAGCCAAGAAAACGAAGAATCATAATTGACTCTGGCTCTGATGTTTACAACTTGAAGTGAGCTGTCTACTGACTCAGCTTAAAAACCTTGAATCTTGCTGGAGAAACTGCCCTGGCACTGGCAAGCGTTCGGAATTTTTAACCAAATTCCGCAAAGTTCTGCGCAGTTGAGCGTTTTTTCATGCGTGGTTGCGTTTTTGACCGACACAACACTTGTTTTTCGCTCGTCACTTGGCAACCAGCAAATCCAATTTGACTGTTGTCCATTCAGAGCGACATTGAATGCAAATTTTGCCTTTATTTCATAACTTTTATTCTTCTTTTCTCAGAAATTGTAATTTTTATGATTAATTGGTAATAAGACTTCGTGTCGTCCAATTCAGTCTGTAATCATACTCGTGATAAACAAATCGGACTCCCGCTGCTCGGTTGTCCGATTTTGTTATCACTCGTATGATTGCAGACCGAATTGGACTCCACTCACTCCTATTACCATTACTTATTATTATTATTATTACAACTAAATGATACGCTTTTTCTATCGACAAAGAATAATCACAATTAAGTTGGCCCACTCTTTACTCCATTCCAAATTAATTAATACCCCCAATACCCCTCTCTCCCATACCCATTTATGATATCTTTTTGAAAGGTGCATATCTATTTCACAAGCTTTGATAAACGATAGTTTGGAAAGAGAGAACGGAAAAGTGCAAAAAGCCCAAAATCTTTACGTGTATTAGGTTTACCACACACTTACGACGCGAGGATGAGCATAAGAATAAGAAGATTATGCGCTAGATGGGGGGGGGAGGGGGTCCGGATATAGCCATGAGCATAAGCATAAGAATATCAAAACCTCGCGTTCTTCTTCTGCTTAAGCTTATGACCAGTGGTTGACATAAGCATAAGAATAAGTATAAGCGGAAGATTTTCAGCCAATCAGCGAGCACTCTATGCTTATGCTGAACATAACAGCGACATAAGCAGAAGCAGAAGCAGACGGCTTATGCTCGTGCTTATGTCACAGCCGCCCACACTGACGCATAAGCTTCTTATATATGCTTAGTCTTGCGTCGCAATTGAGAGCTGGAATTTATACTCGGAATAATAAGTGTAGAAAAAAGTTCTAAAACGAATGCGGGAGTACGGAACCAAATAGTTATGTGGCCTGCCTCAAATATGTGAGAGATAGATATTATAAAAATTCTGTCAAAATCGTTAATCTCCCGCTCATGATCAGGAGCCTTTACACCCCACGTTTTCTCAAGGGCTACTAACACTTTACAGCTTGATTTGTAGTTAAAACGTGAACATAAAAGCTTTACGAGTTTATTAATTCATCTTCTTCCATATCGATCCATACGCAGGAAACAATAGATCAAAAATCTGGTTATAGCAGTTTTCAAGTGTCGTAAAACCGAAATCAAACTGGTCACGCAGCCTGAAATCAAAGTACATCTAGAATTCTAGCCTGTGTAGTAAGCGTTTCCGTGGTGCAAACGTAGCGAAGAACGGGGTTTTCGGCGTTTTGCCCGCGCGAAAAATGGGGCGAGAGAAAAAATAAGAAGGAGGGGCGTAAAAACTCTTATTCTTCGGCCATTTCAGCTTTAACAGAATTAATATACAAACTGCGGTTACAAACTTGACCAAACAACGCATGCTGTAAAAACTTTATTAATGGCTTAAACCTTTTTCGTATGCCTCAACATAAATCCTCAGAAGTGATGGTTGGATAATACAATAAGATATTTAAATGCTTAAGAAAAGAGACTGGAACCGACAAATGTGAAAAAACTGAAAACCTTCTTTAAACGAAAATTTTGGCAGCAAGAAACATTTTCTTTACTAGCCCTTTATATATTTTCCAGCATACTTTACAACAGGTCTGTATAATATCAATTTTCACAATTGTGGCAGCCTGATGCAATAATGACAACTGTCCCGAAATTAAAGCTGCGAGGGCTATTAAATTGTCCGCGACGTCATAACGGATCGGACAGTTAGAGGCAAACCATTTGACATTTTAGTTCTAGGTAATTTATTAAAAAGGATCGAGCCTGAACGCCTGTGTGTAAACAAATCACGATTGGTTTTGTTGTTTTTTTTTCTAATTGGATGAAAAAGTGGCGCCAGTTTTTAAGCCAATCATGTAGCGTAGTGCAGAACAAAGTACTTGACACGCGAATGAAAGCCACTCTAGATAAAAATGGTTTTCAAAAGGTGCACGTGGTTTCTTTCGAAAATTGCTCTATTGTTTTTTATATTGATTATATTAATAACGCTTTCAAAACCTGAATTAATTCAATAGCTAGATAGCAGAAATCATCCACTCTTTTCAATAAACTATCGATAGAGGTCATATAGCTTGCATTACAAATAAAAATCACTCTTGAATGTAGCTCCTACGTAGAATCTACGTGGGGCCTCAAATTCTCAGATAAACTCTTCCTCTGCAACAACTAACCAACCCCACCCTCACTCATCCGCAATGCTTCTATCTGTCTCTCTATTTTCGCTCTGCCCAGCAACAACCAAGTCAAAGACTGCACATCCCCCTAGCCCCGTGGCACCCTCATGTTTTCTATTTCAAGCTTTAGATGCCAAAGAAATGCCAATTAACCAATCAGATTGTGAGTTTGCTAATAACCAACTGTCGTCATTTTCCCGATAGCGAGGTCACAAGGCTGATTTAGCCCTTTCTGGTTTATTGCGCAAATAAGTGCAAGTTTTCTAGTCAGAGGTCCTTGGCGTACTTTTATTTTAAAATGCATTTGTAGTTTACAATTTTACTTAGCAAAGAAATTAGAAGGAAAAGGTTTCCATCGGCATAACTGTCCCAACCTTCACCTGCAGTCTACTAAAACAAGTTTATAAGCTTTTTACTTCTGAGGGATCTCCATAAATCTGTTGGAAAAACAAATAAAAAAAAATCAATTCAATTTGGTGCATTCGAAATAATGTAATGCAACAAACTGTCACTGTTTAAAGTTCTCCCTTTGTTCAACTAGCACCCAATTTAGTTTTGTTGAGTAGTTGTCTTTGTGAACAGTAATTTTATTCTGTAACATCTGTCTAATTATTTTGTCATTAGCCTCAAATTTTATTTCACTTGGTCTCGCATAATACAGAAGAGATTGCATATTGATAAGTAGAAACACTTTGTTGTCACCACAAAAAATAAACGTAGTTTTTCATTAATTTATTTATGATATTTGTTCACAGCGTTGTCTTTCATTCATTCCTTTGTTAATCGTTTCTTTAGCTTGCTCTTTTTGTTCTTTTTTTTAGTGGGAGGGGGGGGGCTGCTCCCTCAATTGCTCGGTGTCTTACACGAACTTACCACCGTGCAAGCAACTGTCCTCCTAACGGCATCTTCCTGACAGCCTGATGCATTCGCGAAGGCGGCGACGACGACGACGACGTCTGCGAAAGCTCCGACGGCTAAATTGACTTCGACGTCGGAATGGATCAGACACTTTCTCGCCCAAGTTGTTAAAGACGCTGTCCATTCCATTTTCCACGAGGTCATCATAATCGTTTTGAACTTGGTTGTATTTTGTCTCCATGCCTTCGCCCTCTTCATAGTCAGCATCATAAAGATCGTCTTCTTCTATTGGTTTAGCATCATCAACATCGTCTTGAAATGTTGGCTCAAACCTAAGAGTTTACAAAGAAACGTTTTCTTTTACATGCTGGTACTCAAAGATTCAAGAAAAAGTTCCAACAGTAACATCAATTCAAAAGGGAAGAGCTGCTAGATCTTCTTACCACTCTAGAAAATTAGCCGTCTAATAGAGGTATGATAATAATGATTATGACTAGTCTTTTATCCATAATCCGTCACATAAGATTCGACAAGAGAGAAGAGGGATGGCAATTGTTTTTCTCTTCTTCTTTCGTTTCCATTAAGTTCCGATTGTAACTGTTTTAAAAAGAAGTGTTATTTTACCTTTCAGAAGGAAAATCATCCCTGACTTTCTCCAGCTCGTTTTCCAGTGCTTGAACTTCATCTTCGTCCATTGAGGAAGAAAAGCTTGCCGCCAGTGCAAGGCCAACCAAAGCTATGACCACAGCAGTATTCCGCATTCTGATAGCGTCTGCAGGGTTCTACAGCCCTACACCCTTTATTATGCTCCTTGGTCAGTGAAAAATATTGGTTAGAACGGGTTGTCGTGTTGATATATTGCAATTTCAGCTTGTTTTATCATTGGATATGGAGAAGGTGTTTAAATTGTTATTTCAAAGCTAAGCTTAACCTAAATTGTAGATATAAATTGAATCTCACTCACAATTTTCTAAACTAAATACATCAAATCAGAACTCATATCTCAACCTTAAAACTTACTCGTTTGTATAGGAAACTTCTTGCAGCGCATGCTATCAAGAAAAAAGTAAAACTAGTTTGATACATAAAACAGAACAAAACAATCTTAGCAATTCTAGGTGACCTATATTTGATCCTTAGTCACTCCATCGATATCTGTCCATATTTTTGGCTACTGGATACTGGCTACTTGCTATCGACTACTTTCAAGAGCAGATCTTTTAATATTTAAAAAAAAAAAAAAAAAGAAAAACGCTTTTCAGTTTTAAATACCTGTTTGACAGTAACTTCATTCATTGCGAGTTACAACTGGAGTGAATTTTGACATTTTATGCAAGAGATGTTACCTAGAACTTGTTATCTAACTTATGTAAGTTATTTTAGGTAATTAACTTGTATTTGTCTTACCTACAATAATTTACATAACACTTATTTTATTCGTGTTGTGTAATTTAACGTAGGTAAGACCTATTGTATAAAACTAGTATGTCAACCTGTATAATCAAATTCACTCACACTGTAACTGACGATGACAGACGTTATAGTCGGAACATGTATTAAAAACTGAAAAAGCGTTTTCTTTTCTTTTTTTTTTAAAAAATATTAAAAGATCTGCCTCTTGAAAGTAGTCGATAGCAAGTAGCCAGTATCCAGTAGCCAAAAATATGGACAGATATCGATGGAGTGACTAAGGATCAAATATAGGTCACCTAGAATTGTTAAGATTGTTTTGTTCTGTTTTATGTAATCAAACTAATTTTACTTTTTCTTGATAGCAATGCGCTGCAAGAAGTTCCTATACAAACGAGTTAAGTTTTAAGGTTGAGATATGAGTTCGATTTGATGTATTTAGTTTAGAAAATTGTTAGTGAGATTCTATTTATATCTACAATTTAGGTTAAGCTTAGCTTTGAAATAACAATTTAAACACCTTCTCCATATCCAATGATAAAACAAGGTTGAAATTGCAATATATCAACAAGACAACCCGTTCTAACCAATATTTTGCACTGACCAAGGAGCATAATGAAAGGGTGTAGTGCTGTAGAAACCCTGCAGACACTATCAGAATGCGGAATACTGCTGTGGTCATAGCTTTGGTTGGCCTTGCACTGGCGGCAAGCTTTTCTTCCTCAATGGACGAAGATGAAGTTCAAGCACTGGAAAACGAGCTGGAGAAAGTCAGGGATGATTTCCTTCTGAAAGGTAAAATAACACTTCTTTTTAAAACAGTTTACAATCGGAAACTTAATGGAAACGAAAGAAGAAGAGAAAAACAATTGCCATCCCTCTTCCCTCTTGTCGAATCTTATGTGACGGATTATGATAGAAGACTAGTCATAATCATCATCATCATACCTCTATTAGACGGCTAATTTTCTAGAGTGGTAAGAAGATCTAGCAGCTCTTTCCCTTTTGACATTGATGTTACTGTTGGAACTTTTCTTGAATCTTTGAGTACCAGCATGTAAAAGAAAACGTTTTCTTTGTAAACTCTTAGGTTTGAGCCAACATTTCAAGACAATGTTGATGATGCTAAACCAATAGAAGAAGACGATCTTTATGATGCTGACTATGAAGAGGGCGAAGGCATGGAGACAAAATACAACCAAGTCCAAAACGATTATGATGACCTCGTGGAAAATGGAATGGACAGCGTCTTTAACAACTTGGGCGAGAAAGTGTCTGATCCATTCCCACGTCGTAGTCGATTTAGCCGTCGGAGCTTTCGCAGACGTCGTCGTCGTCGTCGCCGCCTTCGTGAATGCATCAGGCTGTCAGGAAGATGCCGTTAGGAGGACAGTAAGCTTGCACGGTGGTAAGTCGTGTAACACACCAAGCAATTGAGGGAGCAGCCCCCCCCCCCCCCCCACCAAAAGAAAAGAACAAAAAGAGTAAGCTAAAGAAACGATTAACAAAGGAATGAATGAAAGACAACGTTGTGAACAAATATCATAAATAAATTAATGAAAAACTACGATTACTTATTGTGGTGACAACAAAGTGTTTTTACTTCTCAATATGCAATCTCTTCCGTATTATACGAGACCAAGTGAAATAAAATTTGAGGCTAATGACAAAATAATTAGACAGATGTTACAGAATAAAATTACTGTTCACAAAGACAACTACTCAACAAACTAAATTTGGGTGCTAGTTGAACAAAGGGAGAACTTAAACAGTGACAGTTTGTTGCAATACATTATTTCGAATGCACCAAATTGAATTGATTTTTTTATTTGTTTTTCCAACAGATTTATGGAGATCCCTCAGAAGTAAAAAGCTTATAAACTTAAAACTGGTTTTAGTAGACTGCTGGTGAAGGTTGGGACAGTAATGCCGATAGAAACCTTTTCCTTCTAATTTCTTTGCTAAAGTAAAATTGTAAACTACAAATGCATTTTAAAACAAAAGTACGCCAAGGGCCTCTGACTAGAAAACTTGCACCTATTTGCGCAATAAACCAGGGAGGGTTAAATCAGCCTTGTGACCTTGCTATCGGGAAAATGACGACGGTTGGTTATTAGCAAACTCACAATCTGATTGGTTAATTGGCATTTCTTTGGAATCTAAAGCTTGAAATAGAAAACATGAGGGTGCCACGGGGGTAGGGGGATGTGCAGTCTTTGACTTGGTTGTTGCTGGGCAGAGCGAAAATAGAGATACAGATAGAAGCATTGCGGAGGAGTGAGGGTGGGGTTGGTTAGTTGTTGCAGAGGAAGAGTTTATCTGAGAATTTGAGACTCCACGTAGATCAGGAGAAACGCTTGATCGACAGTAAAACTTCCAGAAATGAATAACTGAAGCATTTCAAAAGTGTAATGCAAGCTATATGACCTCTATCGATAGTTTATTGAACAGCGTGGATGATTTCTGCTATCTAGCTATTGAATTAATTCAGGTTTTGAAAGCGTTATTAATATAATCAATATAAAGCAAGCAATTTTCGAAAGAAACCACATGCACCTTTTGAAAACCATTTTTATTTAGAGTGGCTTTCATTCGCGTGTCAAATACTTTGTTCTGCACTACGTTACATGATTGGCTTAAAAACTGGCGCCACTTTTTCATCCAATCAGAAAAAAAAAAAACAATCGTGATTCGTTTATACAGAGGCATTCAGGCTCGGTCCCTTTTAATAAATTACCTATAACTTTGAAAGGAGCTACATCACTCTCCAATTTTAAGAACCTTCTTAAACAAGATTTTACTAGATCGGATATTGTATATTTTATTAGCTTTTATTATTCTTGTCTAGTTTTTTTATTCTACACGATTGTTGTCTTTTTATCTTGTAGTAGTTTCTAGCCTGTGGTAGTTTTTATTTATCATGTAGTAGTCATTAATTACGCAGGTCCCCTATTGATACCAGCCTAGTGCTGAAAGGGCTACCCTGCTTAAATAAAGATGACTTGACTTGACTTAACACTCGTTTTCCCGAGCTTCGCGTCAACTAAATGTGTTCCTTTGACTTTTGATTGGTTCACCTTGTTGTCTGTGTCCTTTATGATTGGCTAGAGTGATTATGTTGGTTTCGATTTTTCAACTCTCTAAAATTCTTGTTATTGAATAGAGCGCGAGTTATATTACGCAACAGGTGAGGAGTTTAAAGGGTCACAGATACTGCTCCATCACTTTTCTTCAAGTGTGGTAAATGATGAGGATGGAAACTACCAGTTATTATCTGTTGAGGAATTTTCCTTGACCAATAGGACACCCGTCAACATGATGAAACTATATTTTTAACCATAACAACAATTATTATATGGCTAGCTCCGTGAGCGGGCAAGATGAACCAAATCGCGCGCTGTGATTGGCTACCCGATGGAGCCATCTTGCCCGCTCGGGACTTCCCGCTGCATCCCGAAAGCAAAATTTCACCAAAAGCCATATAATAAATCCTTTATTGACCAAGTTTGTTCGGTCAAGATGGCTGGATATTGGCCTCGTTCTTTTTTTTGCGAATTTATGGACCTCGACTTCGTCTCGGTCCATAAATTCGCAAAAAAAAGAACTTGGCCAATATCCAGCCATCTTGACCTCACACTTGGTCAATAACCCATACGTATTGCATCATCAATTTTCTCAAACTATATTGTTTGACACAAACATGGGTACATGCAATTCAATTTCAATTACACACGTTGAGAAAATATAATTTCTTTGCTGCCAACAGAGAAACAATTAAACTGTTTCCTTTGCTTGCTTTTGAACACGAGATCATCGCTGCTTATTGCAGAACTCAAATATTTTTTTATTAGTTTTAAAGGGAGTTTATATTTGGATCGCAAGTAAAAGAAAATGGGCTGATACACGTATATCAAATATTCCACCATACGTTGTAAACCAGT